>JAQGDQ010000771.1:36123-98105 GCA_030141605.1 Tubiluchus corallicola | reverse complement strand
TATGAAGCAAAAAATGTTACCTTGACACGAGGCCCCCTTGGAGGGTGAGGCCCCGGGGAAGTATCCCCACTTCCCCCCTTGAAATAGGCCCTGGCGTCATGTACTTATATTGCCATCGTCTAACATAGTGATGTTATCACCATTCATTAACATAAAAAAATCAACACTGTGCTTAACATGGAAATCAATACACGTACGTACTATGCTCTGGGCTAAAGTTTCCCGACAGCGATATCTTGAATTGAGCAAAACACGTTTTTTATTGAAAACAGGTGTGTAGTTGCGATGAACACACTTGTTCATGTAGCAGACGATATCGCGTAAAAAGTTCAATGAAAGTTGATTTGTTGGGCAACAAGTGCCGCTTAGCTTAAAGGAAAACCAGACGATTGTTTAGACTCAATCTCATCTTAATTTATTGTCCAAAATATACATTTTCTTGCCTGTAAAAGTTTTGCAATTGTTTCTTATATTTGGATAATTAGCTTAGAAAGTTAATTGACGGCAACCGAACACAGTTATTGCTTACGTTTTTAACTAACCACAGTTTGTGCAATCGTAGGCATCTTCCCTTGCGCGTCAAGCACGTTAGCGTAAGTGTTGCTGCTTAAAGGCGTGGTGTCACGAGAATGGGCTCTACGTCAGAAACTAACACTGCAGTTCATGATCATGGTTATCACTGTACCGCCTTCTATTTGTCGGCCACGCGAATGTGACAAAAAAGCGCCTTTACCAATTTTAGTAAATTCACTGAGCCACGCGTAGCTTTGAAATTTTAGCAAAATTTGAGTATTCGGGGTAATTATTATTTAATCTAAGCTTTGATTTGGAAAAACCTACTGTAGTTTTCAATATTTTAGACATTCTTTTTTCTGAACTTATTCTGAACAGGATCATCCGGTTTTCCTTTAAAAAGATGCAACAAACAATATGCTTTTAAGCCCATCTCGTGCAGTGAAGCTAGCACTAATGTTTTTTCAACATCTCGGAATTTTTATTTACAGTTTTTGCACACATTTCCTACTTTATAAATTTACATATACATACATACATACATACATACCTACCTACCTACCTACCTACCTGCTTGCATTTGTTTACTGTTATTTTAAATGTCTTGTTTCCGTAATTTGTAAAGAATGTTTTGCATTAAATAAAACGTTAAATAAAAATAAAGAAATATTTCAAGTCATTTTTCGTGATTTTTGGCACGACTTGCTTTGATTTTCAACTTGCGTAGAAACACAAATAATAATAATAATAATAATAATAATAATAATAATAATAATAATAATAATAATAATAATAATAATAATCTTTTTATTTATCTTGTAACACACGCACAGTTATAATACAATTAATTTGAAAACAAAAATGTGAAAAAAGGGCAGCGAGTTTATTACGTGTTTTCTACTCAACGTAGAAATAAATCGTAAACATGACTCAGGTTTTACAGTTAGCTGGGTGCTAGCGAATAGGCGGCCAATAAATGACAATCGCTCAAATACTGCCTCTGACTCAGACAGTCATAATGACTGACTCTGTGACACGGCATACAAAACAGAGACAATCCAATCAGCAACATGTATCTAGGTCTAGGTCGATGCAAGCGCCTTGTATTGAATCCATGTTGATTGCTAGTCTCCATTACATCGCAGACAGAATCTGCTGAAAAGAGAGATCTTCTGTGTCGAGCTGTTGTCGCCTCCGAGCTGGGGTTCTTATGATTAATACCAAGTTCGTTTCGGACATAGTCCAAGGATAACACCTCAAATAACTTAATACGTATCTCCAAGGTGGTCCCCCGTTTACTAACACCCACAAGTTACTTCCATAAACCCGCATGTTTGGTCGAAGAACCAGCAGTACGATTTCTTAAATAATCTTTGGTATGACTCGGTCGAGAGTTGAACCCGCGACCTCCCGGATGCGAAGTGAGCACACGCCACCATTGACTTACATCCCCCCCCGACTTTCAATCATCTGTGAGATGGCTGATCGAATGAGTTTGTAGCCATTTTTATACAAAGCCGTTGAGCTGCAATACCCCGTACAACCGTCTGAACCTTTTACAGGTTTAACATTTAGCCATAGCAACAGCTGCCCATTACTTGAACATAGATAACAGATTTAAGTATGCGTTCAGAGATTCGCCTGAATTACTGGGGATTTTTTTCATACACATTTCGACGTTCTGCTTTTGCTATCATTATTCACAAAATGCTGAAAACACGTTTCAATGTTTGGCTTTGTAAACACGATAGATACACACTATACTAACATAGGTATTTAGATACACACTATACTAATATAGGTATTTATCAATGTACACACGCATGTATCAACATAGGTGTAACATATTGTCATGAACTATAATATGCTAAGTGTATTATGTAATAAGAACAATGTTTTGATTCTAAATCAATCATTGTCAATTCGTCATTGTCAATTGCTCTGTCTGACTCTGTTGAATTTATAGGTTACATCAGCCATTACCGCGACATAGTCCAGCAACTCAGCGTTTATTTTCAAGGTTGTCCCGATTATTATTACCCGCACGATAAAACCGCGTGCTTGGTCGAAGAACCAGCGCTACCATTTTTAAGTTTTCCGTAATGATTTGGTCGGTAGTTGAACCCGCGACCTCCCGGTAGCGAAGTGAGCACACGCCACCATTGATCTATATCCCCCCGACTTTCAATCATCTGTGATGGCTGATCAATGAGTTTGCAGCCATTTTTACACTATTGCAGGCTAGTAGACTTAATTTGTGACAATTTAGGAATGGCAGCTGTTGAAGATCGTAAAGATAAGTACATTTAGGCCTAATACATGGGTATAAAAAGAGATTTTAGCTTTTATGTATGTATGTATGTATGTATGTATGTATGTATGTATGTATGTATGTATGTCGGTAGGTAGGTGGGTGGTTAGGTAGGTAGGTAGGTAGGTAGGTAGGTAGGTAGGAAGGAAGGTAGGCAGGCAGGCAGGCAGGTAGGTATGTATGTATGTATGTATGTATGTATGTATGTATGTATGTATACGTAAATTTATTAAGTACGAAATGTGTGCAAAAACTGTAAATAAAAATTCCGAGGTGTTGAAAAAACATTAGTGCTAGCTTCACTGCACGAGATGGGCTTAAAAGCATATTGTTTGTTGTATCTTTTAAAAAAAAAACCGGATGATCCTGTGCAGAATAAGTTCAGAATAAAAAATGTCTAAAATATTGAAAACTACAGTAGGTTTTTCCAAATCAAAGCTTAGATTAAATAATAATTACCCCGAATACTCAAATTTTGCTAAAATTTCAAAGCTACGCGTGGCTCAGTGAATTTACTAAGATTGGTAAAGGCGCTTTTTTGTCACATTCGCGTGGCCGACAAATAGAAGGCGGTACAGTGATAACCATGATCATGAACTGCAGTGTTAGTTTCTGACGTACAGCCCATTCTCGTGACACCACGCCTTTAAGCAGCAACACTTACGCTAACGTGCTTGACGCGCAAGGGAAGATGCCTACGATTGCACAAACTGTGGTTAGTTAAAAACGTAAGCAATAACTGTGTTCGGTTGCCGTCAATTAACTTTCTAAGCTAATTATCCAAATATAAGAAACAATTGCAAAACTTTTATAGACAAGAAAATGTATATTTTGGACAATAAATCAAGATGAGATTGAGTCTAAACAATCGTCTGGTTTTCCTTTAAGCTAAGCGGCACTTGTTGCCCAACAAATCAACTTTCATTGAACTTTTTACGCGATATCGTCTGCTACATGAACAAGTGTGTTCATCGCAACTACACACCTGTTTTCAATAAAAAACGTGTTTTGCTCAATTCAAGATATCGCTGTCGGGAAACTTTAGCCCAGAGCATAGTACGTACGTGTATTGATTTCCATGTTAAGCACAGTGTTGATTTTTTTATGTTAATGAATGGTGATAACATCACTATGTTAGACGATGGCAATATAAGTACATGACGCCAGGGCCTATTTCAAGGGGGGAAGTGGGGATACTTCCCCGGGGCCTCACCCTCCAAGGGGGCCTCGTGTCAAGGTAACATTTTTTTGCTTCATACTGCCTCCCCCCCTCTCTCTCTCTCTCTCTCTCTCTCCCTCTCTCTCTCTCTCTCTCTCTCCCTCTCTCTCTCTCTCCCTCTCTCTCTCTCTCTCTCTCTCTCCCTCCCTCTCTCTCTCTCTCTCTCTCTCTTCTCTCTCTCGTGACGCACGCGCGCCGTTCACCAGTATTGACAAGTATTAAAGACTGGTCTTGAGAATAAAAAGCAGTTTTTCTTTCAATTGTTCTTTCCTTTAACAACTGTATAACTCCATATTTTCTCTTCGAAAATGCTTCTCCGGCGTTGTAGCAGTTCAAAAATTTTCTGGGCGCCAACCATGGTAGCGCTCGCCCCCCCTCCCCGATGGGGCCTCACACGCCCCACTTCCCCGGGCCTCGTCTAGGCTGAAATAGGCCCTGCATGACGCTATAATTACATATTTGATGTTGTCATAGTTACTAGGTTGCTTGTATTGTTGTTTGTATTGTATCACTGTAGCTGTAGTTAAGTTGTATTGTAAGTTGTTTAATTCTTTGGTAGGAAATTTGTTCGGGTAGTTTGCTCCTTCAAAAGCTGTGTAAATTATGTTATACCCAAGAAATTAAAATTAATTACTGATAATAAAGGAATGTATCACTGACGTATTTCAAAATACACAATTTACACAAAAATTTCATGTATATGTATTTTATGTAAAACCGGACGATCCTGTTCAAAATAAGTTCAGAATAAAGACTGCTCGAAAACATTGAAAACTACAATAGGTTTTTTCAAAACAAAGCTTAGATTAAATAATAATTACCCCGGATACTCGAATTTTGTTAAAATTTCAAAGCTACGCGCGGCTCAGTGAATTTACTAAGATTGGCAGCGGCGCCTTTTTGTCACATTCGCGTGGCCGACAAATAGAAGGCGGTACAGTGATAACCATGATCATGAACTGCATATGTATTTTGTGTACAGTACAGTTTGTGTGCATTAGTTGCAATATAGAATATTAAAATTATTATCATTATTCAAAAAATTATTAAACAAAAAAGCTCCCTTCGACGACTGATCCCATTTCAACAACTCCCCAGTCCCCAGTCCTCTGTAGACTGTAGACTGAATAGACTCAATGTTTCTCCAACATTTTCACGTGTTTTTCAAGAAAACCAGCTTTTTAAGTTGCTCTGAAGCCGTCTCCTCTAACAGCAGAGGTTAGACAAATTATCTATAGGTCAAAGAAGTCGCTGGAGGCAGTGAGCACATCTATGGCCTTTGAGCCTCTGAAAGTTCTTCAAAAAGTCTGGCCACATGTGGCAAATTTCGCTCACAGCAGCAGCAATTTAGATTGTTTATGAGTGACAGGCGGCGTACACATGGATGATGAATTCAACGTGAAGTGAAAAGAGCTCCCAGTATCAAACATCTGCCTAGTCGAGATGTAAAGTCAATACAAGGCAAATAAATAAACTTTTCCTTTGCCACAATATAAGTTTTTATGTTCAGACGAGTTACAAATGCGGTTTGCATCGCCATTATAGAGTTACATAGACCATCCCTACCGTACATTAGAGGAGGAAAGTCAAAGAGTCAGCGGCTAATCGGCAGCCCCCCCCCCCCACACACACACACACGCAACCCCCATCAGATCTGTTGAAACGAGATTAAAGACAAACTTCTTTCGAATCTTCTAGTAATAATAGTATGGTTCCGTAGCAGGTCCGATTTTTGGCTCCCGTGTGATTGGTATGGTAAGCTTTTATAGAAAGTTAAACGTTATACGGAGTCTGATGGTACAAAAAATACTAAGATCAGATATGCAATCAACATGATATGGTGCTGAATTTTGTACAGGAGGACTCCGTACCGCACGCACACGCACACACACACACGCACGCACGCACACACACACACACACACACACACACACACACACGCACACACACACACACACACACATTTAGTAGTGGGGGCATTTCCCTCATTGGCCGATATTCAGATATGGCAGATGTTCCAAAATTTAACTCCTAAATAACGAAAAGAATTCAGACCGCACCGTGCGGTTTGGCATTTAGTGAGGACGAGCTGTGGGCTGTTAGGTGTTAAAAACGTCCAATAGAACCGAAGTATTAGTTCTCATACCGCTGTAAGAAACTCCTGTAGTAATTTGGCTCAATTTGCTGCAGCAAATTACACGTTTTATTTACTGAAGAACAGATAAAACATCTAGTGTTTCCTGTGTAGCCATGAAAGTAGCGCGCTAGGCGTTTAAAGCACAAGAAAACCCTTACATAACGCTTAAAATCCTCTTGAACCATTTATATACTGCCCTTTTGCATGTTAGACTTGCGTCGGTAATAACGCGGTATAAAACATGTAAATTTAAACTCCCGCGATGACCGTTCGGCGCAGCCATTTTAATGGTAGGTGGTTTGCAACAAGTTTATATAACATTGCACGAAGTATGAAAAAATAATCAGAGCATTCGTAGCACACATGTTAATAGCAAAGTAAAATTTTAAATTACTTGCATGGAAAATTTTTGTGACATAGTTTAACATATCGTTTTCTTCTCGTGATTTATGTTGTGCGTATATGACGTCATGTAAAGTCATTTGAAATGTGTTTCGATAACATTCTGTAAAGTTTGAAAAATTAATCAGAGCATCCGTAGCACATACGGCACTAACTGGATAGAATTTAGAATTACTGTATCTTATCTGTAAGATAAAAAATACGTTTTTGGTTAGTGAGCGGTGCACCCTGGAGGATGAGTCAGCGGCGTTTTACCAATTGGTGAAAACATTTTAACCCTTTCAGTCCCAAATTATTTTTTTAATAAGAAAAAAATTTTGGCTTGGTACTTTTGTTCAGTATATCCATCTTGTTTACACATAATAATTATTTTTTTCTACCTGTGCCCGCGTGCTAAATATAGCCTCTATCCCACGGGATACATTGGGATTCAATGGAAGCATAAAATGTGCTTCATTTTGCAACTGCTGATAATTTTTAAAGTATTTAAGACATTTAGTATGCATGCTATGCTGATCTGTACAAAGACGTCTCTAAAGTACTGTACCTTGCACAGTTTTTTTATGCTACGTAGATTTTCTAGTTTGCCATTTTATCACCATTTTAGTCTATTGTTATTGACTTAAATCAAAATAACTATTAACAGATCAAATAACTGTCAGTTTTAAAATTTTGTTAATTTGAAAATGAAAACAAACGAAAATTCATTTCAAAGTGAGCACGATATATGCATAAAAATGCGGTAAAGTAAGGTAATTTTAGGGCGATTTTTCCGAGACCTACTTCAGGTACCCCTTTTCTTGTCCTTTAAGTAAGAAGATGTCGGTATTATTGATTAAGATTCGAGAACTGGACGAGTTTAAGATTTCTTTGGGTTTTTCGCAACCCAGGTAGTGCCTCTCAGCTCGACAAACTCGGGGATTTATTTCAGCCACATTTGCATCAAAGTGACCAGCAGTTACGACCACAACGTTAAATCGACAATGGCTGCAATGTTGAAGTCCTAATGTCCCATGATTTGAAAGCATAACCAGCAAGACCAGTAACTACACGGTAAACCTAATAGTGTAAAACCGATGACCTTACTACAAAAGCAAATGAGGCAACCGAACAAAGAAAAGTCAAAATGTTTTCGTCGCTTACAATTAGGGGTGAGCATCGAATCTTCGAATTCGAACGTTCGAATCGACTTCGAACGATTCTTTTAGTTCGAATTCGATTAAAACTTAAAAACAGGTTCGAATAATTCACCATCTTCAACTAGATACGTTCGTTACCATCGAAACGGTCAAAATATCACGCAAACAGTAAAATTTAGCTGCGATTTCTGTGCACAGTTTTTGAACAAATGTGCATTATTGTTAGATACTGCAGAATGAAATCAGGCAATATGCACGATCTTCGCAATGATTCGAAAATCTTTAAAACTGAATTCGATTTCCCATTCGTTTGCGAAATCTCCAATTTCGGTTTGCATCGAATCCGAAGCCCACGAATTCGATTCGATCCGAATTCGCTTCTCGGTACAGAATGCTCACCTACAGACAAATTCGAAAAAAGATACCAGGTCCCCCCCACATTTGCTTGCGGATTAAATTACGTAAACGTTCGTCAACAGTTTAACGCGGGACGCTTTTAACAAACTTTATTATTTTAACATTCGCCGCCCTCGATAGAGAAAGATAATCCGAAGCAGAAGGAACTGATTTCGAAGCTTTTTCTCCTCATGGGTTGGCCCAACTGTAGATTTCAACAAATTTAATCAACCCTTTTACACAGGATGTTTAAGAGCGGCCTAATAAATCACGGGAAAGCAGGAAATGCAGTTCGGGAACGGTCGCTACGTGATAGTTCACACAGCCAATTCAAGTTCAACGAAAATAGAAACTTTTCTCACACCAAGTGCGATGAATGGTTTTTCACGATAATGTTAAAATATGTACATAGTTCAAATTTCGAATTTACCGATGTGTTCACGCATGAGCTGTCGAACGCGTGTAGTTCGTCAGAAACTAACACATCTGAACTGAGAGGTACAGCATCTGTGTTTTGTGCAATGCGTTTCCGCAACATGTAAGCCCTAGTACCCGTCTAATTAGCGAATGGCGATATGCATGCAACAGCGAAGAACTAGTGGCGCGAAGGCGAAATTGAGTTTGTGTGGTAATAATTCTTTCACGTAAGTCATTTTTGAAAAAAACAGCATGTTTCCTTTCAATATTTTAAAGAGTAGATTGTTTTGACCTAGAGTTTAAGATTGGGTCCGGTTTTGCTTTAACAACATTCAACAAACATTGCATGCCTTCCAACTTTAAAAAATCATCAAAATTTAATTAGAATGAATTTACGCCGTTACATAAGAAACTCTGTAATCACCGAAAGGCTGTTAATATTAAAAATTATTATCAAAATTTAACTAAAATGTAACCTGCAAAACAAAAGTTGTCAAACTGCAAGTATACCTTTGTTAAGAACGGATATTACAGATGGTTTACATTAATGAATTCTAGTCAGTGTTAGACCCCTACTGGGCACAGTAACAAACAAGCGTGCAAGGTGAGGTCTATCATCTCCTACCTCAAGTTGTTGTTCTTAGTCAAGCTAACAGCTGTACGCTATGTAATGAAGATGAAGAATTCAGCTCAGCTGCCTTGACCATTACAGAGTATCGATTCAAAATGAAACAAAGCAATCAAACAAAGTGCAGATGGTAACAAGTTAATCGCTCCGTGTAAGACAAATTATTCTTCAATATGTAGCACGTAAGTGATATAAAATTTCAAGACAGAATTCTTTTAGGTTTGTGCAAGTAAAGAGTTTCTTGCCAGCGTTATTATATTTTTTCGAGCCATATAGTCTATTTAGTCACATAGTCAAATTTCACTACATATTTTGTTTGCTCCATTTTTCTGCACTAGCTCTTGCGTTGCATCGTATTTTATCATTACGCTTAACTTGACACGATTGCCTATCTTTACTTCATTATATTTTGCTTGAGTTTATTTTACATATTTTGTTTCTTTCGCTGATTTATTATTTATGTTTTTTTTGGTTTGACTTTTTTCTAGTTTTTTTGTTTTAATCGGTTAGTTAAATGCTTTACATATTTTGTTAATCATCATTTCATATTTTTCATTTTATTTCTTTGTTGCATAGCTTATTTAGTTATTTCGCTTTCATGTTTAATGTATCCCCCCATAAATTCATGTTAACAGCAGCACCACAAATTTTTTTACAATTTTCACTAACCTGAGAAGGGTAGCTGACTCGATGACCAATTGGTCTTTCGCTACCCTTTCTCCTGCACCCCCTTAACTCTTTCCTTTATGCTTAATTTATCCTTTTTAATCAATAACTAAAAAAAATAATAGTCAATTTGTATACAGGTGTAAATGAGGAAATAAATAAAAATGTCTATGTCTATGTCTATGTGACTCTAAATGACTCATTACTCTTGGACTAACTGGTAAAGATCAGACAGAATCCAGACACACAACATGCATTAGCTAACATCCTCTCACTCACGTGATCGTCACGTGATCGGAGAGCACAAAGTCTGTGTGAAATAAACAGAAAGCTTTCTTACCGATTCTTCAATATCTTCATCTATATAAAACTCTTGGTCCTGAAATGAATTTTTTCGACCACCCTGAAAAGAAAAGTATTAAATTAGACTAAGAATAAAAACTCGCAGTATAGATTTCAACTTAAGTGGAGAATGCTTTGTTATTATTTGTACAAATAGAACATAAGCTCTAAATTGGGGACTGGATAACTCAACAACAACAAAAAACATAAACACACCACCAAGGTTTGTTGTTTGTTTAAAGTGGTTTATTTTTGCTTAACCCACCACAAACACTGTTAATCAGGCCAACCATATAAAAGCGACAACTATAATTGATGAATTTTTCATGCACCTGCAAGTTTCATGCAGTAGCCACTATGCCATTACCTTTTTGGCTAGACGTTATACCGAAATGGATAACGCTTTCCGTCTGAGAGATCGTGAGTTCGTCCAGCGGCCAGGTGACACCAAAGACTTTTAAAAATGGTACCTGCTGTTGCCCTGCCTGGCGCCTAGTAATTAGGGTAAAAGTGGGGTAATAATAATCTCTGTAAATTTAGAGGTGTGGTTTGTTATTTACAGTCGGAGATGAAAGCCTCGTGGGTTGTGTTGTCTGTTGAGCTTAAAGTCGATTTTAAATAAACGTTATTATTATTACTATTAATAATATTATGATTGTTGTTATTATTAATATACATAATCCAGGGGCTTCCTGTAGGTACAATATTCCTGTGCTACAACCTCAGTGTTATAAACTTATTGCGATATTTGTGTTTTTCGCTAAACAGTGTAGGCTGTGTTAATGTTATTAGTGTTGTTTGTTTTGTAGGATGCTGAGCATCAGGGCCTATTTCATAGGGGGAAGTGGGGATACTTCCCTGGGGCCTCACCCTCCAGGGGGGCCTCGCACTAATGTAACACTTTTTGTTTGCCAGTATTGACAAGTATTAAGGACTGGTCGTGAGAATAAAGCAGTTTTTCTTTCAATTGTTCTTTCCTTTAACAACTGTATAACTCCATATTTTCTCTTCGAAAATGCTTCTCCGGCATTCTAGCACTTCAAAAATTCAGAACCCGAGGGGGCCTCACACGCCCCACTTCCCTGGCCTAGGTTAGGTTGAAATAGGCCTTGCTGAGCATCACAGACCTTTGTGGCTTTCACAGCAAACTCTATGCCTAAACACGTATGAAAAAAACTATGTAAATAAAAACGTAAGCCTAAAATGTCGTCTAGTCATGCTTTCTCATTTAAGAGCAAAATCTTGTTAAGCATAAAAGATTAAATGATACAGTTGATTGGAAATATAAAGCATTTATTTTTCGTGGAGTTGACATCATTAAGATTCATTTAGCATCAACTTTATGTACAGCTGCCGTAAGGATTGCGCCGTTATAGGTGTATTTGTTTACACACAATAACTGTTAAGCACTGCTACTATTATACTTCAGTTTCAATAGGACTGCACCACGACCACATAGATGCAATACTCAGTCACAAGACTGCACTGAACGTTGCTGTTTTGCAGCCTTGTTAATTCTTATATTCGAATTTGTTGATAATGATGCAACTTTTGGCATTTGTTTTCGTCTCAAAATTGTATAAGTGAAATTTACCTATTAAGTATTTTTGTCAAATGTTTTGGTGTTACTTATCACACTGTGCAAGACAGACTGTGTACAGAAAAGTTTTGTAGCTCATGCTGATGCTGCAGTGCAGTAATTAAAATCATTTTGGTTTTGACGTCAAATGTGATTTTTTTTTTCACTTATAGGAAACGCATGAAGAAAAATATGATATTTAAAATCCTCTATTGCTTTTCTTGCTCTTTTGTTTAGCAATGTTTGCCAATATTAGCCAGTGTATATAAAAATATTACACACTTTTGTACCTACTTTACATGTTTACTTATTATACTGTAAACAGTGTATTGATTTTTGTGTAAATACTTATCATTATTTTTATCAGTGATTTTCATTCACCGTACACTCTGTGTTTTCTCTGTAATTGTGTTGTGTTCCGTCTGGTACTTTCTGTAGCGATTGCAGAATGTATCATTTCATTTGTTAACATTAAAAAATTCTAAAGAAATTGTACTTAGCGATCGTTTGTACATTTTTAACTCTTTCGCCTGAAAGTAAATATCCACAGAGGTGAAATTGAAACAATCATGTCTTTTCTTTGTTGCGGTATTTTTTTATTAATTGTACCAATTCTTGTCGTTATCACCGAGGGATTAAGTGCGTAAGTTTTGCAGTTTTATAGCTATGAAAAACCATGTTCATAGTTTATTATACTGTTTATACGGTAGTACTCTCGCAAACCACTCCATTCAGATATCTAAAATATTTATGTTACCGGATGTGTGCCATATCATTTGTGTAAAATATAAATATTTATTCACGCCAAGCATAACTTGATGCGATCGCCAAGGCGATGCGGCGGTAACTGCCCACGCTCACGCATACACGGCCACGCTCACGCATACACGCCCATGCTCACGCACACATAGACATATAGACATAGACATGGAACATTTATTTTCTCCAATTAGTTTGACATAAAAAGTTTTTTAAATATTACGTAATTATTATCGTGGAGCAGGGCCGGGAAGGACCATAGGGCCATCTAGTCTCCTGCCCTGTCTTGTAAATAGATTAGCATATTAAAAATAAATGGTGAGGCTGCAGATAACAAAAACAAAAACAAATATGAAAAAAAAATAATAGAAACAGTATAAATGATACAAATTATCAAAAAAGAAGTGAAAACAAAAAATAATAAAGTTAGATACCTAAATCTAAACAAAACAATACAATTAATCAGTAATTAGGATTATTATATATAGTATTTTCAAATGGGGTCTTATGAACAGGGGAATTTGACCAAGGTTAGTGAGTAAAGTTAAAAAAAAACTGAGAGTATGGAGAGATAAAATAAGTACCAAAAAAGTGTAATATAGAGAAATTTCAGAGAAAAGGTAAGTATGAGAAAGAGCAACAATTACTTAGGAGATGAGGAGAAAAAAGAAAAAAAGTACACAAACACGCTCACGCATACACGCCCACGCATACACGCCCATGCTCACGCATGCACACCCATGCTCACGCATACACACCCACGCTCACGCATACACGCCCACGCTCACGCATACACGCCCATGCTCACGCATACACACCCATGCTCACGCATACACACCCACGCTCACGCATACACGCCCACGCTCACGCATACACGCCCATGCTCACGCATACAAGCAGAGAAAAAACGCCAATGTTACAAATTTGCACCGCTGGACGTAGTTCTAAATTTGGCCTTCTAAACGCCGTAGAGGACCAAGTAGAGGGCTTGTCCTTTCCTCGAACTCCTTTAGGATCATTCCAACCTTATCTAGAGCAACTACAAACCTAATCAGGACAATTAAACAAAAAAGGTGGCGGCTTCCTATTTTTGAAAAACACTTGCTGTCGGAGATCACCTGTATTAGTTGCTATAATATAATTCAATATAGGTGGTCCCCATATGAGCGGTTAATCACGTTTGAATCGCCCGCCCAGAATTGGTTCGTAGGTTGAATACCAAGATGAAAATGCCACTACACAGCTGTATAAGTTTGCAGAACCAAAGCTAAGTCATCAAATCAGAACTAAGTTAGCAAAAATGAGTTATTAGATACTGATAAACCAGCAGGCTGTTTGCTTTTTGGAGGATTAAGTTCCCTCCTACTGTAGGCCTTGACCGTTGGAGCAATCCTACTATTGTATCTGGGTTACTATAATATCTTCTGTGCCTGCCATTTTCTTTTATATCTTAAATAAATTGTAATAGACTTCCGCAATACATTAGTTATTACTAGCGATTATTAAACGATACAAGGGAACGATTTCGTTAACCCTTTCAGTCCCAAATTATTTTTTTAATAAGGAAATTTTTTTGGCTTGGTACTTTTGTTCAGTATGTCTATCTTGTTTACACATAATAATTATTTTTTTCTACCTGTGCCAGCGTGCTAAATATAGTCTGTATTCCACGGGATACATTGGGATTCAATGGAAGCATAAAATGTGCTTCATTTTGCAACTGCTGATAATTGTTTAAAGTATTTAAGACATTTAGTATGCACGCTATGCTGATCTGTACAAAGTCGTCTCTAAAGTACTGTACCTTGCGCAGTTTTTTATGCTATGTAGATTTTCTAGTTTGCCATTTTATCACCACTTTTAGTCTATTGTTATTGGCTTATCAAAATAACTATTAACAGATAAAATAACTGTCAGTTTTAAAATTTTATTAATTTTAAAGGCAGAAAATATTCTCGTATCCCACGGGATACAACGGGTATGAAAGGGTTAAGGAAATCAGGCTATCGTTGAAAACTTAAATTTTCACCACGTAAAAAATCGTTATGAGTTTCTGTTACGAAAGATCCGTCAGGTGGTGCAAGATAACACAGTACCACGAAATCACCAAGACTCCACGTGACACCTTTGCGCCTCTATAAGACACACAAAGGTATGTACAGTAGTCAGAATTTACGACGCATGGCCCACACCTAGATCAGAACACACACCTGGCCGTGCCTATGCATTACGTTTTAGCAAAACACCGGAAGAGGTTATAAATTTTTACCACGGGCTACTGTAATGTCTGCCAACTTCAACGGGGCTATACTTGGCCGTACAGCCTGCATAGGTAAATATGGTAAAGTGTCCCAGTAGCAACAACTGGTGATTCTGCAAATTTACTAAATGCATGTTTCGTCAAATTAACAAATAATACTGTACGGGAAGTCGGGGATGCGAAAAAAGAAAGACAGGGAAAAGATAATGATGCAAAGATAAAGGTGAACAAGATAATAATGGAAATAAAAGCAAACGTAAGAAAGATAAAAAAGATATAAGTAAGAAACCAAGCGGTACGACACATGTTAAAAAACCTAACTAGGTAAAAAGACAAAAAGCACAAAAGAACAAAAAAGAAAGACAAAGACAAATAACCCCAGTAAAAACGGGTAATCCCAGTTAATTACCCAGTAAGATTGAATACGGCTAACAGCCAGACAAAATTAAACCCGCCATGTTGTTCTGGAGAGAACTAGGACATACCAAACTCTCCGCCAAAGAAAGAACAGACAGGAAGTAGTCCCTGGGAAGGAATACCTGTCTAAGCCTCTATGCATAGTAGTCTTCTAGTAAGTTTTTCCGCCTGCCTTCTCTTTTGACCGCCTCTTAATTCAGGAACATCAGTGACGACAGGTTTCCAATGTGTTTTCGTTGTAATTCGCTGTAAATTCCTACTAACTTAAGTTTGTATGGAGCGGGTAAATTAAGTTCTAGGCTGCATAGCTGAGCACGAGCATTCTACGTCAAACTCTCGTTGAATCACTAATAAATCATTTTTTTAATTACAGGCACTGTAAAACATTTATAGTTAAAACATCCCAACTCTATTAAAACTTTTGATTTACACAGTTCAAAGGTCATGCCAAAGTTTCAACAGAGCTGCTGGTGTCATCAGCAGTAGTAATTTTTACAACAAGTGAAGGTTGTAGGTTTGTAAAAATTTACCACTTATTTAACTAATAGATCTAGTGAAAAACATTCACATATTCACATATTTTTTACATATTATGTCTTCTTTGCTTACTCCAGTTTTTTTTACTTTTGCACTTTTACCCTGATACCTGTACCCATGGTACATCTGATTTTCTATGTTGTCTTTATAACCTGCACTGTTTTTTCCTTTTACGTTTTTACGTTCCCCCTGCCTTATTTTCGGGTGTTTTTTTATACTTATTCACTTTTTTACCGTCACATTTTTTCGTTGTCTCTTCTAATTTGTCTTAATTAATACACAGGTGCTAATCAGTCAAAGAAGACGATGACAAAAAGAATGCTTGTCAAACTGTTGTTTCACTCTAAAAAAGCTGCATGGCTGTATCACTTGGATCACCATGGATCATCAAGTCAAAAAAACCAAATAGATTTAAAAAAATTATTGTAACTAATTAAAAGCAATGTGTAAAATTCAAAGGTTTTATAAAATTCCTAGACACTTCCTATAGCGCCTATGCGTTTTCGGAAAAGTGTGAAGCAAATCTTTTTGCCGTGACTCTTTCATACTTTACCTAGACACACCCGGGGATTAATCTTTATCTTTAGCGGTACACACGGATTTATACTGCAGCTGATTTCGTAAAAAACTTCTTAAATTTTATCGCAATTTTACACAAGATTTACAGCTTGACTACGATTCTGCGTGTTGTGTATAGCTTAAATGGTTATGACTGGAGTTGTCATGCAAGAAGAGATTATTAATTATAAAAATTTGAATTTTTCGCAACGGATTAAAATTTGACCTTTTAATGAAAGCAATTTGCAAATTATAGTCAACATAGCAGCGCCATAACGCTTGCATCTTTGTCTCTCTCTGCGTCCGCCCGTCCATTTACCCCCCCCCTCACTCACTCTCCACACACTCACACTCACACTCACACTCACACTCTCTCTCTCTCTCTCTCACTCTCTCACACTCACTCTCTCTCTCACACTCACACTCTCTCTCTCACACTCACACTCTCTCTCTCTCTCACACTCTCTCTCTCTCACACTCTCTCACACTCTCTCACTCTCTCTCACTCTCTCTCTCTCTCTCTCTCTCTCTCTCTCTCTCACTCTCACTCTCACTCTCACTCTCACTCTCACTCTCACTCTCACTCTCACTCTCTCTCTCTCTCTCTCTCTCTCTCTCTCTCTCTCTCTCTCTCTCTCTCTCTCTCTCTCTCTCTCTCTCTCTCTCTCTCTCTCTCTCTCTCTCTCTCTCTCTCTCTCTCTCGCTATCTAGCTATCATCCAACCATCTACGGAATTCGAACTCACACATTCTCTAAAATAAAACTGCCATTATATATAATGCCTAGGAAAAGTGTAGAACCAAGTATGTTAGGCACTACCTGGTTTGTCATGGCACTGTATACCCGATTTCACACATTGCCTGTAACATATATGCAAAATTCAACAAAAAACATTCCAACTGGCAAACTGTGAAACGGTGCAATGAGGATTGTGTAACTCTACCTTCATTGCGCCATTCTACGGACTGTAAAGCTTTTTTACGTTTTATTAACCACTTGAGAGAATAGTTACAGTCAGTTTAAACCTTTACGAGCGCTTGCAAACAATCAGTAAAATCTCAGACTAGTGGAATGAAACAGAACAGTCAACAGCCAATAAAAACGCTTGCCATGTGTCGGTGTAATCCCCCAAAAAGTCTGGAACACATGTGCGGTGCGTATCCATCGTCCTCCTCAGTAGAGGTGATTACATGCTGATCCTCTGAATGTACAACCTAACGTCCAAGCTGTAGGTCTAAACCACTGTACTAATCGTACTTCAGTTTATGCTGATTCTCTGAATGAACAACCTAACGCACAAGCTGCAGGTCTAAACCACTGTACTAATCGTACTTCAGTTTAAGCTGATTCTCTGAATGTACAACCTAACGTGCAAGCTGCAGGTCTAAACCACTGTACTAATCGTACTTCAGTTTATGCTGATTCTCTGAATGTACAACCTAACGTACAAGCTGTAGGTCTAAACCACTGTACTAATCGTACTTCAGTTTATGCTGATTCTCTGAATGTACAACCTAACGTACAAGCTGTAGGTCTAAACCACTGTACTAATCGTACTTCAGTTTATGCTGATTCTCTGAATGTACAACCTAACGTACAAGCTGTAGGTCTAAACCACTGTACTAATCGTACTTCAGTTTATGCTGATTCTCTGAATGTACAACCTAACGTACAAGCTGTAGGTCTAAACCACTGTACTAATCGTACTTCAGTTTATGCTGATTCTCTGAATGTACAACCTAACGTCCAAGCTGTAGGTCTAAACCACTGTACTAATCGTACTTCAGTTTATGCTGATTTTCTGAATGTACAACCTAACGTACTAGCTGTAGGTCTAAACCACTGTACTAATCGTACTTCAGTTTATGCTGATTCTCTGAATGTACAACCTAACGCACAAGCTGTAGGTCTAAACCACTGTACTAATCCTACTTCAGTTTAAGCTGATTCTCTGAATGTACAACCTAACGTCCAAGCTGTAGGTCTAAACCACTGTACTAATCGTACTTCAGTTTATGCTGATTCTCTGAATGTACAACCTAACGCACAAGCTGTAGGTCTAAACCACTGTACTAATCCTACTTCAGTTTATGAGTTCAACTTCAAATGTATTTTTAATGTATTACATGGCTACTAGCATACAGTCATTGACTTTCTATTTTAACATCACAATCTGATTCATCTTTTGTACGATGGAAATTTGACAAATTACCACCTTGGCATTTTTGCTAGTATTTGACAAGAAAATCGCTAAAATAAATGCTCAAACACGCACTCATTTCACGCGCACAAGAAACAGTTAAACTTGTGTTCACGGTCGTTCACTGCGCGGCAAGGTAGCCTGTCAAAACAACAATTAATCTCGTGCTTTCAAGCCCAGTACAGCACGGTCAATTGCAAAGTTAGGAATGACTGAACGTTATAACTTAGAAATGGTTATTATCACCTAACATACATACATATCATAATCACATTGTTCACTCCTTGCACAATACTTGCATTCACTAGAATGAGACTCCAGTCTCATAAATTAAAAATTCAGACAGGTAGATGGAGTCGCTAACCGATGGAAAATAGACTGGGTGAACGTGGTGCTGTCCAATAGTATGTTTTATCACTTGCCCAAAAAAATCGAAAATCTTAGAAATGAGTTCATGAGCGTAAATTTTTCTAAAGTTGTTGATGTATTTGAAAACGAACACGTGTTTAAATTTTTTTACGATGTATTGAACTTATTTACGGATTGGGTAACGTTATTTTTAGTCTAGGAAACTGTCTTTCGTCAAGCAATCATTCATAAAATTCCTACCAATACATGATTAGAGATTATTTGCAGACTTGTTATCTGTAGTATTGTATGATTGTCATACACAGACATAGAATAGGTTTACTCAACTATATAGCACATTGCATTATTTGATGTTCTCGATGTGTCAATTTGGTAACGTCTTTTTGGACTATAGTTTTTTTTCTGGTTACCCAATGTTATAGTGTATTTGTCTGGAATTACATAGAATTATACTCAACAAACTAACAATGCATCATGTAATGGTCATACAGTAAGGGGACATATAGTACCTTTGTGCAAGACCTCAGAATGATGACTTTAATACCAGTGCACAGCTTTACCAAACAGTAACTTGGTCATCCAGTAAAGAGATATCACGCAGACCTTACAATAACGTCTTACATGCGAAGTTTTTGTCTGGATCATCAGCTTACAAAGTTATAGCTTTCGCGCCGACACTCACCTAATTACAACCCAAAGCCGACGATGTTTAATTATACTACACCAGGTTAAACCCTTTGCCAGCACTTGGCAATTCGTCTAAATTAGTAATTTACGGTATAAAGTTAATGGTTCCGCGAAATGATTGTGTCAACATGAACAACATACATTACAGCTGCTACGGGTCCTACCTACAGTTTTCCACGCGCACACGATACTCCTACATGATTTATTATTACAACAAAACGTCCATAATTACGGCAATCACCTGATCAATATTTTAGCAAAGGCTACTGCACCTTGCAGGAATCCTGTACAGCGCTAGTATTGTAATTTTTATAGTTACCTAAAACGTGCCACAGTGGTTAAGAAACTAAGAAAATGTTAAGCTAAATTTTCATCGATAGCCATTAGAAAAGTTGCTGTTAGTCACCAGTTATAAGCTTCAAACATGGTACCGTATTTCTGCAAAACTGTAAATGCTTCTAGGCATTATGCCTGTACGATAGTTTCACGATCGTGAATCATAATTCACTGCAGGCGGGCGGCTCTTAAAGCAGACTAATGAAGGGTTCATTTAATATGACCGTACATCTGTAAACAAGACATTAATGCCAATTTCAGCGGATACATACTGTAGTACAACAAAAATTTTGCTAAATCCTATGCAATGTTTATTATATGGCACAAAATAATGGCGTTTTTCCATTAAAAGAATTAACGCAAAAGTGTTACTAGTAGTAATATGGTATTCAAGCAATGTCTGCGAAGAAGGAGCAGGAATAATAAAGCTTTTCCAGCAGAAAACTTCACAAAGATTTTGTGTTCAACACTTAATTCGGTTATCGACAAATGGAGACGAACAGGAAGACAATTTATTGACGATCAGCAATCGACTGATTTCATCCGAATTCGGTGCATTATCCGCTGAAGCCACTGCAAACAAAACGATTGAAATGACGCAGCGCCTGGGATGAGATGTCGCAACTACTATAGTGAAGCCAACAGCGCACAATAATTACTCAAACTTCCGCTTCCGTTTCCGCTTTCGACATCTTGTTTTTGCTGCTGCATACAAACGAAATGAAGCGAGGAGAACCAGTAGTCACTCATAACTTACACTAGAGTGTCCCTCCAGTACCGCCACTGTTCAACCTTTAATTCAAAAGTAATGTAATATCTATATTATTAAAGGAAAACCACACCCAATCTTAAACTATAGCTAGAAACAATCTAGCCCAAAATATAAACTTGCGATAATGACTTACGTAACAGCGGCTAGTTCTTCGCTATTACGCGCATTTCGCCATTCGCTAGTCAGACGGGGCACCAGCGCATAGAATCTCGCAAACACGTCGCACAAAAAAGGTGCTGTACCTCTCAATTCAGAGGTTTTCAATTGTGACGTAGTGCACACGTCATGAGTGAGCACAGCAGTGAACATAAAATATGCACTTTAAACTTAGTTTTTGTGTATCACACAGCAGCACTGCACTTCAACATTTCGTATAAAAATCATGTCCATTTGCCATCACGTCATCAATAGCTGGATAGTTTTTAACCTCAATTATTAAAAATGCTTTGAAATTATATAGGTGTTAAAGCGTATAATTTTTACCCTACTTCAAAATGGGGTAGGATATGAAAAATCATCCTGTTTTGCTTTCAATTGCAACCACTATTAAATTATTCATTTATGTGGTAACGTAGCGAAAGAGTTACGTAATTAGAAGTTACATTGACTTTTAGAATGCAAACTTGTCATGTAATAGCTGTTACACGGTGAACAAAATATTTAATTTAAAGTGGTATAAATATAAAACATAAGAACAGGTTTCCAATTTTGGGCAAACCCATAGAAAAAGGATAACCTTCCTAGTACTTCAATCAAGCATGAATACATATGAATACTCGGTTCAAAACAAAACACTTCAAATTCTTACAGTGTAAATGCGATGGAAACTGGACAGTGTGACCAAAATGCTAATTTTTCGCATAGATGAGGGTTTCTCAATGCTCAGAGAGAAGCCTCGCGCGCCGTCGGAACTTAATTCATTAAACTGAAACGACCATGGAGATCTGTAAGACTTTAAAATTAATCAACTACAGTGCCGGCAGTTAATTAAATGCGTTGGTAGTTAAATTCGGGAGGAAAATAGAACAGAACAACATTAGCAGTCGCCGTTTAGGCGGGTGAGTTGTTAACGTCGGCACTTCCGCGAAGCCAGCGCAATATTAGCATAGGGAAACCTGATCAAAAGGCAATGCACTCAAGAAGCAAGGAAACCACTGAATTTGAACAACGCAATCGGTCAGCTCTATAGACGACGGCAAAACTTCCTTGAATTATTGAATCGGCTAACAGCAAGCCTGTGTACACATACTCTGGTATTGATAAGAAGGGTTCACATAGATATTACAGCAGTCCGCACGTAATTACTTAGAAAAACATGTACCTTAACCGAGTGTATACTAAAATTTGAACCAAAGAGGTTATAGCTATTATTAGTAAGGCCAAAGGAGATGCTAAGTAATGCTACATCCTTGCACACAAGAAAATAATTGGTGTTATATAGGTATGACGCGATACATAACGTTGCTCAAAGTTCAAGAGTCTGAAAGTTAATAAAGCACTCACAAACGAGGAAATGTCACACACTGACACTTCATCGTCATTGTCACCACTCGTCGTCGACGTCATCATCATATTCATGCATATGATTAAACTGTCTTCCAAAGACGAGTAACAACTGCGTTTCTGCCATAAAAATAGTTTTGTCGTTAATTGACCCCCCCCCCGCCACCGTCAACGAATAAGCATGAAATTTGACTATGAGTGAAGGAGGTTTGTCTCTACATCAGTTAAAAAGAGGGAGAAATTGCTGCTCATGATTACAGGTAAAACACACAGGTAAAAATGGCACAAATGAAATAGCAGGTAAAAATTAACATGCATTTTGAAACGAATAAGATGAATTCGTTTAACTCACAAATGGCTTATGTGTAGGCCTAATAACTATATAGTCGTTTAATAACTTTTTTATGAATAGAAAGCGCAGAAAAGAATATATTTATAACGTACAACGTATGATATATATATGTATATGTACATATATCATACTTGAAACCACGATTACCTTCTTGCAATTAGTGCTAACTACTTCATATTTTACGTTTGAACTGTAATTATAATTTACGACTATAATATTTATTCGTTACCGAGGTGAAGCCATTGGGATTACACGAGGTTGTTTGATGCAGAACCTCTCAGATTCTCATAACTATCATTAATCTGAAAAGTACGGGTAATTCTAGAACAATTACCAAGCTGCTGCGTACGTAATTAAGAAATAGGAGTCCAGAGGGAAATAGAAACCAATAACGGATTTAGCACGGCCGATTGCTAAACTGTGTAAGTAATCTAAAAATAATGCAGAAATAAGATTACTGTCTGTATAATTGTTTTTTGCTCGTCAGAAAAGGATAATGATGAAAGTTTACACTTGCAATGAGAAGCAGATAATTAGACACGCTAGAAACACAAGAGTTAGTGAAGGCTACCACGCATTATTTAAAACATGAGAGTTGATTTACTTTGTGTGTGAAGTAGTAGTTTAATAGTGAAGCTGTGTTTGCGTATCGTGTAACGTAGTTTTGTTAACTCTCTGGAATAATTCTATGTTATCCCACTGTTGTTAAAAATACGTTATGTTGAAAAATAGTCAGGAAAAAGTGCTGCTGTTGCTGCTGCTGCTACCACTACCACTGCCACTACCCCTACTACTACTCCCCCTCCCACCACCACCGCCACTACCACTTCCACCACTACTACTACGACTACTACTCCTCCTCCTACTACTACTACCACTACTACTACTACGACTACTACTACTACCACTGGTACTACTACCACTACCACTCCCCCTCCCACTACTACTACTACTACTACTACTACTACTACTACTAATCATAATAATAATAATAATAATAATAACAATAAATACTAGCATAGGTCGTGCATTTCCATTTTCAAGATACGTTCTACGTTTAAAGGGACATCAACTATTTATAACATTTCCTCCGTCAGTAGATGTCACCATCTGATGTGATTATTAATATTACTAGCACGGGCAGTGTTTGTGCAGCTATCTGCTAAAATTTATTACTGAAGAAATCGTTTACGTAATTTGCCGTACATTTAAATGAGCAGCGTGATGAGAAACCCGAGAGCAGCTGACAGTAAAATTATTCAGGAGGCGATCTTGAACGGTTTGTAACTGTTCACCCATTAAACAGCCCAAGTTACACAGTTAACCCATTAAATACGCGGTGTCTTCTCTATTTGCAGTGTATAAATGATTGAACACATTCATTTAAAAGCCGCAAAGCATTCTTGATCAGCAAGGTCAGGTCACGGGGAGACTACTAATGGCTTTTGTATGAGGCAGCTCCTTGAACAAACTGATTATTCGAAAGATCGTATCAGCTGACTTGGGCTGTTTACAGTAATCGTGCACTTAACTGAGAGCCAAAGACATACGCACACGTGTACAGTATACGAGGAGGGCGAACCCAAATAGCTCCTGCTTGTTACACAAGCTCCGTTTCCTGCTCCGTGTCACAGCACCCTGCTCGGATACCAGATGTGGCTTATTTGTAGCGGTAGGACCACTCAGCACTGTTCTTCACGCTCGTACAGCTTTGTATATTTCCGTGCATTGCATAGTCAGCTGGATGAAACCCTGCGAGACGAGGGCTTCCGAGTTCAGTCAAGTTAATGGACCAAGGCGCATTGTAATGACTTTGTGTCCTGGCCAATTTTGTACAGCACTTGTAACGTAACTCTTGTAAAGCTCGGGAAAACACATTTATTTGTGACTACGCAGACTACTATAACACAGACTGTCAACTGGATGAAAACCGTGCGATACAAGTGGGCTTCCGAATTCACACAAAATTCTACAAATGAACGAAGAGGGAGGGGGGGGGGGATTGCAATGACTCTGTGCCCTAGCCAATTTTGTTCGCTTACTGTTAGTTCAGTATCTTGCATTTTGATTTCCCCTGTGCAATGTACGTAATATTGATAAAAGCGCTCAATAAGGTACTATTGTTTATGACTGCGCAGATTACTACTGTATCGCGTGCAGCAGTGAGTTTGCTACTAAAACGCTGACCTGAGTATTAAGTGGATACACTAGGCAAACATGTATGAAACAACAACTTCAATCTTGAACTTGACCAAACTAAAACAATAAAAAACTGTCGACAATAACTGAGGAATTTACTGCTAAACCAGCCCCGTTCTGGATACGCAGCATTACAGATGCATGGGGTGAGATGATTATACCAACCGACTTTCAAAAGCTCCCAATTTCCTGCTAATCCTCCCCACATACTGGTACAGGAACTTAAAGTGAAAAAAACAGCAATGTGTTCAGTATACATAATGCGCAATTGGGAATGTAAGAAGGATAGGCCAGCTCAAGGCACTCGCTGTACAATGTTTTAATGATTCTATTACTCATGTTCACGCGAATTCGACGTGGAGATATCTTTCATAGTCAAGTCACGAGATCAGCGTTTTTCGTCTACTGCTTAGGTTGTATGTCGTCAGTTAAATTATCACAAATAACTAATCGACTAATAAAAAAAAATGTGAAATGAAGCACCACTCTCATAACAGTGGTGCGAATTCGCGCCAGTTGGGGGCGCACTGGGAATAAACTGAAACAGGTCGACGAGACGAGAGTCGAGAGATTACTGTACCCGGTAACAGGGATTATGAAAAACTAGCATAAGGATTACTCATAATATGCCATGACCGATGTCTATGTTGATATAACCTTTCCAGCATGTTTGATGGCTTAATGCATTCTTTCATCGGTGTCTTTCGTACCACACGTGACAAGACTGTAGAGAGAATGGTTAACAGGCAGCTGTAGTCTAAAGTAGATTAGACTGGAGATGCAGTTGTCAAGACTGCATTGAATTTTATTTTTATCCGCGAGCATCGCGGATCTAAGAGAACCCACGCTGATTTTTTTTATTATCATCATTATGTTAAAGAGAAGACAGGATGATTTTCCATATACTACCGAATTTTCAAGTACGACGAAAAGTATGCATCTTAACACCAGTAATATTGGAAAAACGTTTCTCATAAATGAAATAATACATTAAAATCTTAGTTAACGCCAAACTACTGATGACATCACAAACGAATATAATTTGCAACAGCACAAGCATTCCACAAGCGTGTTGCACGTGTTTGCGAAAGCGAAAATCGCAGTACTGTACTACTGCAAGATATTCAGTGTGTTGTACTAAAACTAGGCAAGCTTTAAGACAAAAATTCAAATTTCAAATTTACCGCTGTGCCCTCGCATGAGCGTCGAACGTGTGCAGTTCACAAACGAACAGCTCTGAACTGCGAGGTAGAGCATCTGTTTTTTGTGCAAAGTGTTTCCAAAATGTATGTAACAGCGAAGAACTAGTATCGCGAACACAAAAGTGTGTTTGTGTGGTAATCATACTTTCACATAGGTCATTTATGAAAAAACAGTGTTTGCTTTCAATATATTAAAGTGTAGACTGTTTTGACCTATAGTTTAAGATTGGGTCCGGTTTTGCTTTAAACATCCAGTTGCTACGTTATCTCACAAACACAGAGTAAAACAACTGACTTACTAAACTGATACAGCAGACGGCTTTGCTTTACCAACGTCACGTGACGGTTGTAGTTAAGACGCGTTGCTGCGGTACAGTTAGCCTTTAGCCTGCAACAACTGTGTGTGCGCACAACGAAACTGTGCAATGAACGTTTTCAAAGGTAAAATCTTCTCCAGATTATACAAACCATTTTAGATTTCTTTTGGGTAATCGTTCAGCGTCTTAATAAGCGTATTGCACCAAGTCCGAGTACAGACTGGTCAACAGTCTCAACAATGCATGTGGTTGTATAATATAACCACCTACCAAGTACTACACAGCTTGTGGGTCATGCATGTACAAACAAATTTGAAGTGAAATTGTAACAGATGCGTCTTTAAACGTGCGGCTAATTCACCAAGTCGGTTTGTATTTATCATGCAAGCTAAAGTTCTGCGTTAATAAATCTACAGGCTACAAGAAATGGAGAAACGCATCATCACATTGATCATGGTACGTGAGTCGATCAATGGACACATCCAAATACCAACTACACACTTCTGCCATTAGAGGTTAAATGCATTATTTACGTAATAGCTGGCAAACCAAATGAAAGGATGCAAACGGTATAAATTTTAAGAATTGCGCAAAATTTGCAGAAGACACAGACATACTGTTGAAAAACCAACAATTTTGAGTAAGACTCCGGGGGCATCCAAAGAAAAAAGTTTGCGTGATAATGAAAGTAAACGCATCAACAAAAGTAATATAATTTTTAAAAGTTAAATTTCACCGTATGCGCTACAGTAAAAGCCAGTTATGCACGCACGTCGTGCTACTTCTCGTACCAAGATAAACTTCAAACGATAAAAAACATACATATACAGCTAATTTCGAGAATTTGTACCATTTCTCGTACCAAGATAAACGTCAAACAAAAAAAGAACATACATATACAGCTAATTTCGAGAATTTGTACCATTTCTCGTACCAAGATAAACGCCAAACAAAGAAAGAACATACACATACAGCTAATTTTTGTATTCTGGGTAATCTTCTTACTGTAGTGACCGTGTCCAGTTTGACCCTTGGGACATACATTCACGCAGATTTGCGACACACTCATTTACCTGCTTAATATATAGGATCCTGGTGAGGTAGATTGGTGGTAAACAGCTCCGTGCCGCATTCTTCAGGTAGATTGGTTTACAGCTCTGCCAGAAAAGACCTCTAGGCTAAACAAGGTTGCGTGTACTGTACAACATGAATAACTTCTGCAGAAATCCTATTATTCAATGAGCCAGCCCACACGGTCAATAGTAAACCTCGGTGGTTGAAGGATGTGATAGCGATACACTGCGAATTGCAACCTGCCCTGACCCCTGAATTAATTTGTTAAAAGCCTAAAACGCAAATCAAACTAAATCTTAACTTGTTAAACTGCAGAAAGTAGCCCTCTTATTAGAGATAGCTTGCTGTACCAAATTCCAGGAATGGGATGAGCACACACAAAAAATAACGTTTGGACGCTGAGTTTCTACACGTTCAAAAACAATGTTTAGGGGCTGAGTTTGTACACGTTCAAAAACAATGTTTAGGGGCTGAGTTTGTACACGTTCAAAAACAATGTTTAGGGGCTGAGTTTCTACACGTTCAAAAAATAATGTTTAGGGGCTGAGTTTCTACACGTTCAAAAAATAATGTTTAGGGGCTGAGTTTCTACACGTTCAAAAAATAATGTTTAGGGGCTGAGTTTCTACACGTTAAAAAACAATGTTTAGGGGCTGAGTTTCTACACGTTAAAAAAAATAATGTTTAGGGGCTGAGTTTCTACACGTTAAAAAACAATGTTTAGGGGCTGAGTTTCTACACGTTCAAAAAATAATGTTTAGGGGCTGAGTTTCTACACGTTAAAAAACAATGTTTAGGGGCTGAGTTTCCAAATGCATTTTGTTAGGAGAGCAATGAGCATTACCAATGGCACCAGTGTCTAAATAATCTTCGCAGTTTCCTTAACTAGCTTCTACGATTTAATTTAAATAGATCCGTCTTATACATTAAACCAGACGCTGCAAAACACCGCAGGTCCACAGCAACAGTGACAGCCCTTCTTCATTTTAGGCAATGTACACTCCAGACAGGTGCGCATATATTCTACAGAATGAAGTGTTGTTGTGGTTTTCCACCAGCTGCATAAAAAGGTCGATCACATACAGTACACGCTGGGCTATTCAAATGAGTTGGCGAAAACTTTGGCGAACTCAATATTTGTCAATGAATAGTTTATGCCATTTTTAAAACGGATAGCTAATGTAAAACTAGAGGCTGAAGTATACTCAGAAGGCCACGTATAGCAAAAACGTTAATTACGAATTTGCATGAGCACAGCAAAGGCATCAAACGTACATAACAGGATCCGAGACGAAACTTGGTCCCCAAAGCTTGGTCATACTGTCGTTGTCACAATAATCGTTGATTAGAAAGCCATTGTTTTCATTGTAGGAATCAGAAGTTTTGCACGAATATACTACAGAGCATTGCATAGACCAAACAACAAAAAACGGACCATGACAACGATAAACACTTCTCGTGACTTTCTTATGGGAAACGTTCACCTTTACAAATTCCAATGCAATTCCCAACATCTTTGTAATTAAATGCTAAATGGTATTGACTCGCACTCCATTTGTTTCACAAAAATTGGCTGATCGTAGGCTCAAGTCTTGCACAGCCTTGCTGTGTCAAACGTTTACAATTTTTTCTAGCAGAGAACTAGCAGAGATTTTGCTCTCCGACTGAGACTTATGACAGATTCGAGTATGTTAATCTGTAAGACTAATTTTAGACAACAGGACACCCCTTGATTTGTGTAGCTAACATCTGGCAAGCTGGCTGACTAAGTAAACTTATACGAAAATACAGCATGGCAGAATAAATTATGAATTTTCAACACCTGGAAACTATAAAACTTATAATAACTTACTTTTATGAGCACCAAAATTTGTTGCTATCGATCTGTACAGCACGTCACGTACATGATTATATATTTTACATAAAATTTATGGAGTTTTCGATTATTAAATGTTCATATTTGACGGGCGCTTGAGATATCAACAGTTAAAATTAAAGCCATGAAATACATTATCAAAATACCAGTATGGATTTTGAGGCTGTGAATCCATCCCCCATGCTGAGTGAGGACGAAAGTTAAAAATAATAGCACTCCAATCAGACTTTAAAGAAGACAGGATGATTTTTCACATATGTTCACATTTTCAAATTAAATAAAATATTTACATTTTAACACCATTAATACTGCAATAGCATTCCCTATAATTAAATAACTACTGACGACATCACAAACTAACATAATTTTCAACAACAAAAATATTCCACGAGCATGTTACACGTGTTTATGATTTCAAGTGAAAATAAAGGTGCAGTACTACTGTAAGATATTCAGTGTGTTGTACTAAAACAAGGCAAGTTTTAGGAAAAAAATTCAAGTTTCAAATTTACCGATGTGCTCACGCATGAGCCGTCGAACATGTGTAGTTCATCATAGACTAACACATCTGAACTGAGCGGTACAGCACCAGTTTTTGATGCAACACATTTCTGAAATGCAGGGGCAAGTGCACGTACAACCAGCGTATGGCGAAATGTATGCAACAGCATTTATGTATTTAAAATTGGGTCCGGTTTTACTTTAATGTATACTTGACATTGGATAACAAGTTCTGCAATTTCTGTCCAAAACAGATTTTTCTCAGAAACCAGCTGGCGTGTGTAAATTTCAATAGCAGCAGCAGCAGCTAAGGTAATTAACCATCTTTTATATTTTTCTTTATATTTCACACCTTTCAGTCTTCCAAAGTTTCAAAACAACTTCTCTACTTTACATTTGTGGATAGAGAATCCTGGTATTGCTTAGATCTGAACCCAGTATAATTCCAATTAACAGGTCCCCTGAACCTGTACAATTATACTGTAAGGAATCCTTTCGCAAAAAGATATGCATACATCATACTAAGAGAAACATGCCAAAGTTTACTACAAGCTGTTCAAGTATTATAATGATATAGCAAAATCTGAAAAAATAAGTATTTTACTTGCACATAAGATTATAAAAAACAAAGTAGCAACTTCATTATGCACATAAGTTACTTGAAACTTGCAAAACACTTCAGTGACTTCACTTGGTCGTCCACGTTTTTGGCAGTCATTTTCTAATAGAGTTATAAATTTCTGGAATGCTCTGGATTCTTCCAAAAATTATTAATATTACTAGTATGCTGATTTTTAGCAAACGATTAGCTAATGTCAATTTACTGTACAGCAAGTTTATGAATTCGAAATATAAGTTAGATTATTACAGGCCTAATTGGTTCTTCCCATACCATATTACCGTATGTATAATGTTTAGTACAGTGTACATAATTTAAATTTAACTATGTTCTAAAGTGGACTTGTGATGAAGTGTAACCAATTTTAATATATTGCTTACATTGGCTTGCATTATGTTTTGTGCCACTTTATGTATGAGATTAATGTAAATGCTCTTGTACATGCTTTCTTGTAGGTTTCTTACTTTTATACTATTTTAATACATGTATGGATGTAAATAAATAAAATTAAAAAATTAAAAAGATTTACAGTCGCCTAATGCGACTAACCTATACTAGCCACATAAATATCAATTATTAATTTTAACAATTAGCATCCAATGCAATGTCAAAAAACTTATACTTTCCATGTAGTTACAGATACAGATTTTTTGATATTTTTCTTTGCAGTAAATTCAGAAATGGCAGAAACATAATAAGGGTGGCCAATGTCGGGGAAATATTTGTGAAGTATCTGGTGAAGCTATTGCCCATAGTTTTTTACATCTTAGACTTAATACTAACTAGTTGCATGTGCAAACGAAAAAGCTATCTCTAGTTTGTTCGCTAGCTGTCTGGTGGTTTTACCGTGGTTATATGAATAAATGGTAGTTACAGGAAAGCCTGTAGTGTCCACTCATGTTGAAAAGTCTTATGAGAGATAATCATGCTACTGATAATCTAAGAATATTACTGCAGATCGACAGGGCGAAAACTACAATAAGAATGTGAATTTACTATTAACAAAACTTGCCAGCTATTGAGTTAATATACCAGGGAGGTAATACAAAGTAATCAGTTTCTCACCTTTACCTCTGCTGTATATCCTACGATGAGGATGCAAAGCACCAATAAATAAATATGCTTAATCATTCCCTAGTGTTAAGTCTCCACTTTCATGAATTTCGTTTAAATACACACTATAAAAATTTAGAAATTCCTCACACCTGCACAAGAACAGCTACTTCACTTCACTCCTTTCTTGCAGCCGGACTATTTTAAAACCTAACACCGCGCACTATTTTCATAGCACGTAAATTAATGTATAAAATTAATTTTGCAATGAATTTCGCAGCTGCATGGTAATTACACATACAAAATAGTTGCCAATGTTTCTTGGTTTTTTAGCCTATACGTTTCTTCTTGAACAAAAATATTCTAAAAATTGTTTAAGCGGAGTAATTCATGTCAGTTAGCCATTGATTCTGAAAGTCATCTGACTGATATTAATGAGGCATTTCATGGCTACTGCTATGTTTTTAGTACCTATATAACTACAAACACTAAAATATGCAAGCTAATATATTTTAATTCGTTCGTACTTACAAACATATTTAGCGCCTGATTGCGCCTGTACGGTCAGTATTCTACCGTCATCTGGTATAATTGTGAGCTGGTCTGAACCAATAATTATTATTTTGTACTCATCATAATTAATCGTAAGGCTATATCTTTTATACCTTTAAGATTATTTTTCATGTTATTTCTATATTGCGTATTTTTGCACAAAATATATAAATGTAAATCAACTTTCTAAATTTAAGTTAAACAATTTACACGTAATTTTTTTTTACTATACATGAAATCTGTTGTCATACAACTTTAAGCAGCTTACGCCAATCTATTGTGGAGAAAATAGTGGTAAACTATTTTTGAAATTTGTGTACACTAACCAGATCCACATTGAACCACTTTCCACATTGAGAACTTAAAGCATTAACAAACCATTATTGTCCAATTTTGAAACGCAATTCTTTTTAATTACCCACCTAACTTCATATCAGACAATTTAAGCTTTAATTTGGAAGACTTTTGTCTTAAATGCTGATGCATTTTTTCAGATCAACAAAACGATCATCAGAACAAACAAAACTGTTACATAAAATTGCAGGCTTAAGGTAAGCTGTGTTCTAAAAAAACACATTTTAAGATGGCATTTTAAATCTCGTAATTGCTATGCAGATGTCATGTCTGACGCATGACAATGCAAGGAAATACTGAAACTAGCTCATTACACAAATCTCGCAAATGTATTTTTTGAAAAATTAAAAGACTTACTCTTGAAACTAAACTTCGTTTTTGTCTATATGAACTGCAAAAATTGTTGTTTAATATATTATATAATTATACTGATCAACAAGTAGTACAAAATTTGAGCAACAAAAGGAACCAGATGTTTTAAGAGGTTGTAAGATATATTTGTACAGGAAGGTGTTCAGTGTCAGATGTATGCTGACAATAAAGTATTGTAGTTAGTAATGATTTGCGTTTTGAGAAAAATAATGAAATAAGGGTATAACGAATAAGTAAATAATCCTCTAAATAAGATCATTGCACAGTTTGGTCATATATTGAAAACACGCATGATAATCTCAGCTTTCTGTAGCATTACGTAGAACAGTTGAAGAAGAACAGGGTCACACATCATGGAGGCAATGTATCGGGATAGGTGTCTGGTTACTGACTTGGTTTGGATGGTGACTGAACTAACACTAGATTTGAGGGCAGTGCTTTATGTAATGAATAATAACAGTGACGCCTTAATAGGTAAGTAGAAGACACTAGAAATTTTGGAAAACCACAGTAAAATGCTATCTATTGAATCACACTCTAGATGGATAATTTTCTGACCCATTGCTGTGCAGGATTATGGTTTTCTGATACAATAAAATGCATCACAGACAGAAATACAACTTCTGCTCAAATACGTTATAGTGATATAGCGCAATATGATATGATGTGATACAGTACATGCCGTACGATAAACGATAATTATGACAAGATAATTGTTATTTTAATTTAATTTTTTGTTTAATACGATAACATGATTCCGACACGGATACCTCTTCTTTTCTTCCGGGTCTCAACATTATAGTAGATATTGAAAAATATGCCACCGATGGCCTTATTATTGCACACAGAGTGAAACATAGAATAATCCAATCAGTGTTAAACACAGACATTCCTCGCTAAATGATATGTTATTTTTCAACCAGTTTATTTTTCTGATTAAGACAAAAAGCCAGTAACAATTCAATTCCAATTTCAGTTTATTGCGCAAAATGCAGCTGACATTACATAATTATATTGGCAACCATGTACATGTAAAACTACAGATTACAGCTGCATTACAAAGAACTTTGCAATTATATTATTAATATTTTATCAAAATGGCTAAGTGGTGTTAGAAATAATTGTTACAAAGCTTTACATTACTATTATTACCTATAATTAATAGGAAACATACTGATCAATGAGCAGTTCAATATAATTATCAAAATTGACTGAATCGCTGAGTTTATAACATCGAATCAGAGGATATTTCTGTAGAATATCCCTCTTATGGCGCTGTCCATGTGAAATGAAATATATTATAGAAGTTTTATATTTTTGTTTTTTATGTAATGGCACATTAATGCAATTCGCGGTCACATTACATTAAATGAATATATACAGCTTTGTATAGTATGTATTCTTGTCAGTCTCGTACTTCGCTCTATGTGCATTGTAGATTTATTATTTCATTTTGTTTCTTTTTATTTGTCGGAAAATAGCCTTTGGCTGACGCTATTTTTGAAATATATGGACAACAAATAGAATTTTTCTGCTACTATACAATGGCTTTCGTTGCTGTCTGCCATTTTCGTACTTTCAAACTATTTTATAGGCTCGCTCATTTCTTTAACTGCTCTATGATTACGTCACTACACTCGTCACATTTTTAGTTCAGTGCCTAGACCTTTTGTATTAAGGTGAGCATTCAAAGACTGCTACTCGACTGAAAAGAAAAAATAATAATAAAAATTTAAAATAATAATAATTACAAATTCCAGTCTCACGATATGTCTTCATTACGTGTTAACGAAATTGAAGCCCCTAGTTTCCTACACGGTGGTTCGCAATTGTATACTTTGTGTAAGGCGAGAAAAACAAAGAAAGACGCAAATATTCTATTTATTTGTAACACGTGCATTTTGTTCTTGATTAATCTCTTTTAATTGAATTGCTGTTCAATCACTGATTTCATTCATTTATACATGGTTGTAATTGGGACTAATTCCCGTTTACAAGCATGTATAATCAGGGTCACCTTTTGACAGCCACTAATTTTATCTAAATCAGTACATGATTCTTTATGTGAGGTGCCCCGTGTGAAATGGATACGTTTAAAAACAGCACATTAAAGTTTAATTTACTGCACTGAAACTTTGTGTGATGTTAGCTAACACAGACAGTGTTATAGAAAAACATAATTCACTTTTTGTTAGTGCTTAGAAAATTTTTTACAAAACACTTATGAAAATCCTTTCTGAGTCATCCCTGTTTACGTACTGATACAACAGCTTGCAAGTCAGCCTAGTAAGGTCTTATATGAGTCAGGCCTTAAAATTATAGTGAAATTAGGTATCTGCTAAATAAAAACAGTGTCATTCTTGGGAAGATATATTTCGATAAAATACTGTGCAACATGTAAGAAAATTTTACAAGAACTGTCCATTTGTGCATTTTAATCTTTTTTAGTATTTGTACACTAAACAATTTTGCAGGTCTAATTGTAGCTGTATCATAATGTCATTATGCTATAATTAATTGTAGGATGGCGATTTGTAATCAGTGAGCAGTCCAACTGGCTTTCTTTTGAATGTGGTTGCAAATAGTTAACCCAGTCTGCGTAAATGTAATGTCTGGCATCAGTCAGTGCAGGCCAAAGACAGAAGTAACGTCAGCATCGTTTTGTGCAATTTTCTCAGTGCCAACTCCGGATCGAGTATCAAATAACAAGGTTAGTGTTTTCTCAAGAAGCTTCTCAGTTTTATGTAATTGAGTTTCAAATGCAAAGTCTGAGATTAGAAGCTATAAAAAAATCTCATCCATTGTAATCAGAACTATGCCACGTTAATAACAATTATGCCAATCACTTGCAAGATGATTGATTTCATATTACAATGCCCAAAAAATTCTTAAATGGCAAAATGCAAAATATAGCATTACTAACTGTGAAAGTCATGTTTGAGGTTGTAGTTGAACACTTTGTAGTAAAAGAATAAAACACTATACTACATATTTGCACAAAACTGAAAAGTGTTTATTAGACTACATACACATATGTAGAATGACTGCTACACTGAACACTGAGAACAAGAGTGTCATGCACTGATCACTGAGAGTTAGACAGTAAGGGACATGAGTATCATGACTGCTGCACTGCATTGAGAGTGTGAGTTAGACAGGTGCGTAGCACGACTTCTGCACTGCATTGAGAGTGAGAGTTAGACAGTGACTAGAAAGTAAATCCAGTCAATATATATAGGTATAGGTGATTATGCAAACTTGGCTTCACAAAAACCATTACTGTAAAATAGGGAGAGATCCAGTGAATGCACCGTACAATTATACCGGGGGTCAGTTTAGCTAGTAAAATGTAAAAGGATTAGTTAATAGATGGCAGCACCTAAAATTATACATTTACAATTTCCACAGTAACAAAAATATCAATATGATTTCAAATTGCTCAATGCAAACTATTTACCTATCTTTTACCACTTTAAAATTGTGCAAAAGCTTTTAAAATGTGACCTTTCACCTCTAGCGAAATCATTTATGCATTGTCTGACCAATAAATGTAGTTATTCTGAGGATAGCCAGACTTGTCGGTCCTGTCTTTACTGTAAAATGTCGGCTGTCTATCTTCGACTGCTGTGAAGACATACAGTAGTTTTGAGAAGTTAACTGACTTTAGTAGAGTCACTTGTGATGAATTAACCCCATCTGGTGTGATAAGTCTAATCAGTTTTAGAAAAGGCTCTACCTAAAAATTCTTGTCAGTGAGTTAGAGATTGTTGATACACCAAATGCATACATGACACATACGGATCAGACTGGTTATTCTATAACTGCTATTTTACACAATGATACACAAAATGCATTCATGATACATACAGATCAGACTAGTTGTTCTATAACTGCTATTTTACACAATGATACACCAAATGCATTCATGATACATACAGATCAGACTAGTTGTTCTATAACTGCTATTTTACACAATAACACACAAAATGCATTCATGACACACACAAAACTACTATTTGAAAGGAAAAACCAACCCTCACACAACAGTCATTATATTTTAGTATTTTAATGTACACTTAAAAATGTTGAAATTAATACATAATATATGCAATGCAGACGAATTTAAATCATTCTTCTCTCTCGCTAAATGAAGCTTACTGCAGGCATATTTGAAAAAATGATGTAAGCTGCTGGACAGCACAAAGGCATGTATTACAAAACTTCTGCAATTCACTTTGAAATTTTGTCATTCTAGCTGATTAAATGTTTGTGTTTAGCTGAGTGAAAACGTGATAATGCAAAAATTAGCAGTAACTTTAAATTGCTTACATACCTTTAGACCAGGGGTGTGCAAATTATCTGACTCGCCGGGCCACATTAAACTTTCCCGCAATTCCTGTGGGCCACAGGCAGTTTGATCAAGGAGCCAAGTACAGAAAGGCCTAATAACGATTTTTTTTGCATCCGACCTGCGTACATCATTACTACTACACCCAAGAAACTATTTTAGAAGTTATTAAAATTTATATTACAAACCATATATTTCTACTTTCAGGACAGATAGTGGTAATTTCATTACAATGCATATTAGTAATGTGTATCACACAGTCTGTGTAGTACAGTAACATTAAGCTACAACCGTCTTGTAAGGGTTAATGGCATCCGATCTAGTAGAAAAAAACTACCCGCACTATCTTTGGGATCGTGGCATGGACATCAGCTGGATGCACTCAATTAATCACCCGGGCCGCATTTTCACTAGGTTGACAAATTCTCTTGGCGGGCTGCAATTTGCACACCCCTGCTTTAGACCACAAGATTATACCTAAAAATGTGAAAATGCCACACAATGAGTTGGGTAACAGGATTCATACAAAGCAAAAAATAATATTAATTATCTTTCGTTTAACATTTTGGATTGTTTATAGTTGACAGTAGTAACCATAACTGCAAAAGAAGTTTGCTCACACACCTGGCGGGATGAGTGTTTATATTGCACGGTCCATTTTTCATTCACAATTAGCACTCCCAAGTGTGAAGTGATCACCACTTTAAATTGATTTTACTAATTAACTGAAGTGCTTATTACAGTTTTGTTGCTGTAACTTCCTAAGAGACTTGGCTTTTGCTTTAAATCATTGATAATTTCCCCTCTGAATTGGCTAAGAGTACTCCATACACTAGAACCTGTAATAGCTACCTGTTGAAGGAAGTCGGCTGATATAATTGGTTTTATTATCTTAGTTGCTAAGAGATGGCGCCCGCATGCAGTAACAGGCACATCGCCCAACGTTTTACCACGCTCAACGTATATGATCAAGCAGAAGTGGTCTTATTTATGTTTTATACCATCTGTAGTTGCTTGACGTAGCTTTGTGCCTGTGTAAAAGTTAAATCAGTGGCTTTTTAGTGGTTTAATGCAATTTGCCAATTGCATTTTAGAGTCAAATTGCTTTGGAAGAAATTATCATAGACTATAGCTTAGTGGCAAGCCAAGGTGAAACTACCCAAACTCCCGAATTGCTAATAGAGCAATGCTTACATTTGTGTAGTATCCATAGATCCATAGTTTGAAGTGAGTATACCGCAGCATAGTTTGCAAAGAGAACTTGCGTTAAGAAATCAGGACTTTTTACATGATAATAAATTGGAAACTGCTTAAGGCAAAATCAAATTTCGAATAATAACTGTCCTGTCAAAGACTGTGTTTGGATTCTTTCTTGATTGCTACCTGTCAGCTGTGTGGCTGCGGTTAGAGCAGGTAAACTTTAAAGGTAGGTGAATGCACTCCGAAGGTTAAATTGTTGGTCGAAAGTTGCAGGATTGAATCTGATGGCTGTTAAAGTATATAATATTTACAATCATTTATAACGCGTTTGTCTAAATTGATGTGCAGTAGTGAATTGCCATTTGCATTTTGTTTTGGTAAGGCAAAGAAGTTAGTCAGGAATAATTAGCGATTTCGCGTTAAAATGACCCACATTTTTACTACTGTTGCCCGTCCACGATTTTAGGCAATATTAATGTTAGACAAGTTATTATATAGTAATGATATTAAATGATATTGTCTTGTCTTTCTGTTAGGATAATAAAGTGCAGCCAGGACACTTTTATAACTGACCTATATCTTATGTTCATGACCCAACGTGCTTGCAACTAACTATATGTGAGTTACAATGATAAGATTCCTCACACACACACACACACACACACACACACACACACACACACACACACACACACACACACACACACACACACACACACACACACACACACACACATGCATGCACGCACACACACACGCGTGCGCATATATATATATATATAGATAGATAGATAGATTGTTGGATAGTGTTAGTGAATCCAGGTAAAAAAGTCATACGTAAAAAAGTCACAGGAAAAGTCCAAGGGAAAAGGTACATGAATGAACGAACAAATAACCCAGGCCTACCTAAAATGAATTGTGACCTTTTTGCGTGTTATAACCCACTGTCCGATTCTAGTGGTTGTAAAAATAACAATGTTAAAAAGATTTTAGCTAGTGTTCCGATCATGGGTGTTGATAACACAGCTAAGGGATTTGAATTACATTTAGGAGTCATTCCGGTTAGAAGCAAATGTACCGCTCAGTCACTCACTACTATAATGTATATATAATTGTACTCCGTCACTACTATTATGTATGTATAATTCTACTCCGTCACTACTATTATGTATGTATAGTTGTACTCCGTCACTACTATTATGTATGTATAATTCTAGCACTGTACTATTGTACCGTATCTCCGAACTGTAGGTCATTCAGAGGTGAAGTTACGCACGTTGTTGTGCTTTCGTTTTACACAACATCGCAATGTTAGTGCCAAATTTTAAATTTTCCCTTGGTATGTTGAAAGAAATATGTGGAACACACGTATTATATGGTGTCTGAAAGGGAAAAGTTACGCAACCTGTACTGTAGCAATATTTATACAGAAGTCTAAAATTACAGAGAAAATGACAGTGCCCGAGACGAAGTTTTAAAATTTGGTACGCATTTTATAGTGTCCATTATTCTTTTACCCGCATAGCAGATCTAATAGTAGTTTTGCTTTTGTCTATTGGTTTCACGTGTGTTCTTAACTTGTATTTTTAATAAGAGGCAGCTGACCAAGTGACCAATAGGTCTTTCGCCGCTCCTTCTCAGTTGCAATGAAATGTAAAAATAATTATGTCGAATTTTAACTGCTATTGAGAAAATAAAATTGAATCGAATGAACTTTCGTGGGAAAATCTGACAAAGTTTTCCATTTATTAAAACGAAGTAAAATAGCGAAGTTTAGAATTAACTTGCATTTAATTAATATTCAGGCGTCGTTTATCAGCATTGTGAATGTGTACATCACTCGCTCTCGGAGGCGCACTTCCCTCTTTCGTGATGTCGAGCTTGCAAGCTTGCGCACTCGGGCGTTTCTCTCTGCATGTTTAATCCATTTACAGTGTAGAGCTGGGTGCCGTGGTGGCTAGTCGTAGCAAGTTACGCCGGCTTAGGATTTTATTACGGAATAGTCTTTGTGTTGAACGTAAACGATTTTGCTACATTTGCCCGACACTTTGTATTGACTGTTCGACTCAGTTAATGTTAACCTGAGAAAGCTTTGAAAACAAAGGAGGCTAGGCTTCCATGGATTTGGAATAATTTTCCAGGTAGGAAATGCGTTTGTCATCGTAAAATTTGCATTATACGTGTAAGAACTGGGCTGCGTTATGTTTTGCATTATAAAATCAACGTCTTTTACCATTTTAAAGGTGACCTCTGTTGGGTTTTATGCCTCTGTATATTGTATTTTTTAGTGATCTATTTTATGTTTTATGTCTGGGTGTGTATATATGTAAGTATGTTATTAGTTTCTATCGTAATTTTATAGTAGAGTTGAGTGTTCTTTCAATTTTTTAAAGTTATATGTAATGCTATGTACTTTAAATGTATGAAATAAATTTAAAATAACGATAATAATAACAATAATAATAAATATATGCGTGTCCTTATATGCTTGCACTGAGTGCAATTTGTTCCCATTTAAAGTATAGTTTATGCTCTTTAAATACAACTTGTACTTATCGTAAAGAAGCAGTATATTGGAGGTGTTTGTTCTACACTGAATGTTTACGTCCGTTTACACTAATTCTGTGTTGTAAATGTCGAGGAAAGTAAGAATAAGATATAAGAACATATGTAAATGAAAACGTATAATGTACAGCGATAACGATGATGTGTGAGGGTGACTTTATAACTACAGGCAGTCTCGGTGAAGCCACCCTTCTCTAAAGTGCATAAATGTTAATAGCTGTGCACCGTGTGACGTATGAAATTACAATTATTAGCAATATTCACTAACATATACCTGTTAAGTACAAAAATTGAGTATAATTGATTGAAGATACCGATTGAAAAAGAATATTTAATTGTCTCCAGTTTTGCTGTAACGAACGTGGCTTAAATAAACAAGATTTTATTTAGATGTATGTGCATTTACAAATAACAGACAACTTTGGATACATACCTCATGTACATCACTCATGACTAATAAACGTTATAACAATAACATTGTGAATTTAATCAAGTAAATGTTGAACTGCAGCTGGATGAGTGTCTGGTTGACTCATTAGTCATAACCAGCAGTGAAATTGTTGAGAAGTAATAAAATGGTGGCTTAGCGTGAAATTTGCAAACTTCTCTTGCAGGTCTTTCTGTCACAGCAAGAGAGAAATCTTTTTTGAATTATTTTTATATTTTAGTAAGTACTGTAAACCTTGTGTGAAATACTAAAGGTTCTGTATTATTTTAAATCATGCCTGACTGTACAATATTATGACTGTATCTGTGCTGGTAATTAATATGGAATACTTCAGCTGTAAGACTATTGAAAAGTTGAATTATTATTTATAAACGTAATCCAACATCACTTTCTCAATTCATAGTATTCGTAGTAGTTTCAATGTTGTGCAATGCATGTGGCACCATCCATTGAACAGAAAAGAAAGCATGCTGGGTTAGTTTTTAACATCGTTACAGCATCGTCAACAGAATTCAAATTTAAATTGAAAACGGTGCCAAAATTAATTTTACTTAATCGTTGCTATTTAAGGTTGGCTGACTAGATAACCTCCGGGTTCTTCGCTGCCCTTCTCCTTTGTTACATAATTGCATGTATTCCTAATACTGTATTTTGTTAATTCTTGAGGAGTTAATAAATGAATTGAATTGTATTAAGTGAATCTTTGTTTACAGACAATTTTTGTATTTAATCATTTGATATAAATCAGGTCATTCTCTTAGAAAACTTCAGCCATGTAGCTGTGGCACCTTGTGTTTTGTAAGTTTGAGAGACAGACACTGTAACATACATACGCCTTCAATGAGGTGTGCGGTTTGTGCACATATTTCTTGTTTTAGTGCAGTTTGTGCATATATTTCTCGTTTTAGTGCGGTTTGTGCATATATTTCTCGTTTTAGTGCAGTTTGTGCATATATTTCTCGTTTTAGTGCGGTTTGTGCATATGTCTCTCGTTTTAGTGCAGTTTGTGCATATATTTCTCGTTTTAGTGCGGTTTGTGCATATGTCTCTCGTTTTAGTGCAGTTTGTGCATATGTCTCTCTTTTTAGTGCGGTTTGTGTGAACGTTACTTGTTTTAGCTTCAACATTTGTTTTTAAACTTCAGCCATGTAGTTCTGGCACCTTGCCTTTTGTATGTTTGGGAGACAGACATAGATCAAGGAACTTATTAACAGCTGCTCATTATGTAAGTCGACCATTGCAAGTTTTTGCACATCAAATTCTGTTGCGGACACGCTGTTGTTAATTAAAATTTCAGCGTGCGATTTCCCTTGTCACATCCAATGACGATTTCCTATCCTGCCCCCGGGGGTAGCAGCAACTCATTGTTTTCCCATTTATGGACAGGTATTCAATTTCCAGCGTGTCTGTGCAAAATGGCTGCCTACCCGGGGGGAGGTTGTGCGTAAAACTATTCATTGCTTTGAACGTTATTGTGAGAACTGTGTTTTATACCTGCTTGTGACAGTGTGAGTCTGTTAGCGTTAAGTAGTTGGTAAATTCTGCTGCTATCGAATAACCATTTTACTGACTATCGAATGTTTTGCTGCCTGTGGGAAAAACGATTTTTTTCAGAAAATTTGCTGATTTTATCCGTCTTCGCCATTTGAATCTTTTATTAGACTAAAGGATTCAGTTGCTAGGATGCTCAAAAGTTTGCATTCTTGGATTAATAATCACACTTGGGTGGTAGCCCTTAATTCAGAATAGATTTGCTGTTCTTAGCTGAACTAGTGCGTCCCAAGTTGAAGTTGTCAATCTTGTGGTTGTTTGACAGTCGAGTCTTTTCTCCTCCTTCAGACGTCGCAAGGAACGTCTTACCTTAGTTTACCTGCTTATTAGCTGTGAATGCAAATGACCGGATGTGCATTTAACGCTTCTAACTTGTTCGTGGCTTTTCAGTGAATTTGATAATGGGCTTGGGAGTGGGAGGACCAGACATTCTGAACAGAAGGTCTCTTGCAGAGTGGATTCTTAACTTTGGCTAGGGTTTATGAGTAACCATTGTTGTACGGATAGTATTTTGTACCACCCACAAGTCTTCACGGAGGTTGTAGTTAGTATGGAAGGAAAGGGCCCAAATAATGCCAGTTTTCTCTGTTGTCATTGTCAAGTTTATTTTCTTTCACAACTTTATTTTATTTTCAATGTTTTCTTTCATAGACTACTATCATAAGATAGCACTTTACTCTTTTCATATATGTTTTCATTTCACATTTTGGTGTTACTCGTCAGAAGTTTAGATTATTCAAGATTCAAGATTGTTTGTGTTACGTCACACAAATACAATAAATAAATACATTAAAAAACAAACAATAATTCAGTGGTTAGCAAACACTAAGATACCCAGTAAGAAGCAAATCTTGAGAAAAAATGATTAGACGGCCCAATTTAAATGATTTGTGTTGCAGGGTATTAAGGAAGCCAAGTTTATGAAAATGCCCTGACTGTGAAATTTCGAGTAACCGGCCTATTTACGTTTGAATAAAAATGAAAGGAAAGGATGTGAACAAGTGAGGATGAGAATGAATAATGATGGGTGAAAGTTGATGACATAATGAAAATGAAAATAAAGAGACAATTATACAAAATGAAAAATAAGAATATACATTTGTTCAAAATTAAATGATAAATCAAGAGAGCAGACCATTCCTGCGAAGGACGATAAAACTGGACAACCAGAATGTCCAAGTTTGACCTATGTGGAGTAGGGTATGAAACTTTCCCATAAACCCTTTCAGTAACCCTTTCACAAAAACATCGTCTGGGTACACTTGTGAGCTTTAAACGTGATACGTTGCCACTTCAGAGAACTCATCGTGTGCAGCGGAGAAATAAACACATATTGTTTACTGTTTGTATTGTGATGTAAGCCGTTATGATGCTAAAATTACCGTTTTAAATATTTATTTAGTAACGTTATATTTGCCAAGAATTTATATGTGGCATAGAATCGGGCCATGCTGAGTTCAACTGATAACATTGGTCCTATTAACCCTTTGTTCCCGGTTGTTTTATAGGTTACACGAAGCAGAGGTTACTGTCATTAATGATAGTGTGGAGTGTTTACATATGTGCAATTGTTTTATAGAGCAAAAAGCATAAAAATTATTTGCGCTAAGGACATGATAGCATGTGGTTAATAACTGTCTTTCCGCATAAGCGATAGTTTTTGTTATTAGAACGTGATCACATTTAGTCGTTTCAGTCCCGATATTCATTATAGTTTGGAATCGGGTACATGCACAAGTTTAATGCCAGATCCATACCCAGCGCCACCCTCGGCCCGTTCCCGTTCTCTACATCTCAGCCGTATAACTTTTGCAAAAAACGGCCGAAAAATGGCCATTTTGGAGGTTTTTTGCCCCCCGTTCCTTCCGGTGGGCCCGATTCGAAAAATAAACCATCAATGAGACGACACTAGAACGAGACCTTTCGTTTGATGTATAGATCGTCACAAATGGTGCCCTCGTCCGGGCTGTAGCCTCGAATCTTATATATATATAAATATATATACCAAGAATATTAATATAATAGATGACAGCATGCTGAGGTGATTATCAAGACTATTAAAATCATCAATGTTTTCTCTTTAATGTAAAATTTAGAATGAACTCTCTGCCTTGCGGCCGTATGGTGCTCAACACTAAAACAAATTAAGCGTGATGTATTTAGCAACGTGATGTTACATATAGTTTTAAGAGAAGAATCTGGATACATATAAATTATTTTAGTTTATCTTACCTCAAAGTTACATAACAAGAGACAGGAGATAAAAAACACTTAGTAGACCTAAGCTACTGATATGCACTAAAATCCATATTAAAACTTTTTTAACTGGTATCTTTAAATAACCATGACGTTTTTGTCGACAATCACAAGTTTATTAGGATGCAGCAATGATCAGGCTGCAGCAGTAAGAATAATTGCACAAGGCTATCGTAGTGATGGAATGAATTTAAGTGTCTTGAATTATTTAACTTCATTTTAAACTCAATTAAAATATCGCAATTGAAATACCTTTCTAACTTCCAATTACTTGTTTACAACCACATAAAGTTTCACCTATCAAATGTTATTAAAATCATCATCGTTATCATCATCATCATCACCATCATCATCATCATAAGCCCGTTACGTCAATTGTAAACATTGGGCAGGCAGAATTTTAAAACAGAAATCTGCTCTCAAGACAGGTAAACGCAGCAGTAATCCAGCAAAAAACTAGACACTGCTACGCCAGTGGCTTGTCAGCACCATTTCCGTTTGAAACTGACGGCGTTTCAGGAAGTGGTAATATGGGTGCTCTTCGTGATCCTCTAATCTTTTAAAGTTTGCAGCGAATTGTGTTGCTAAATGACTGATGTATTAAAAACCTTTTGTCCTGGGACTGAGACATTACAACATTTTAATTTGTAAGTCATGCGAATTCATATTGCAAGTGATTTGTTATCACGCATAATGTCATCCTGTGTTTACCAGAGAACATCTGCTTTCATCAACCTGTATTGCAACTGACGATAAATCTTTTCAACTCTATTTTAATTTATTTATCTCTTTATAATACTACAATAAAACATGATTAATAAAAGAATCACTAATAAGTTTTGAAGAATGGTTAAATGTATGGATAGATCTAGAACTAGAGAAAGGATAGCGAAAAGACTATAAAGTCACTAAGTCTGCTATCCTTACCGAATATAGATAAAAAGATTTTTTAGACACTGGTGGGCATTAATGTTATCAGTTTAATTTAGGAAACATTAATAATTTTAAAATTATGACATTTGCTATATAAAGTAATTAAGTAATCCTGAGTAAAGAAATACACGTACTTTAATTAGCGGGCAACAAAATAAGGTCAATCTTGATTAAACTAAAAATAGCATTTAGATTTTATGTGCCAAAATTGTTATGAAATGATAAAAACACTTTGGGTTAATAATGCAATTAATCAACTTTTCATTGTTGATTTCAAGCAATATTTTCATTGTTAATATGGCTGTAACATCCTTTGTGTAACCAATAGTAGTAAGCTTTGGTCTTCAGCGGTTTAACAATGGTCACTATGTGCAGAATCTTTAGTCGATTTGCCTCGAGGCTTTTGGAACTGCGTAGTTTGTTCAACTTACTGGGAATACGCTGCTCCGTCCAGTTGTAATCTGTACGCCCTGTAGCAACACTGCTGTCTGCCTTGCTGCTGACACTCATCTTCGCGTGCGATTTTGTTTTCAGAAGATCGTAAGTGCGTTTAAAATCAGTGTCTAAACACTCGTAATGTGAACGAGCCTTGCTTTGCCTTATCGGTGCCGAAACAAATCCCGGATGCAGATCGACTTCCTGTAGATCCCGCTTCCCGTAAGACCACTTGTCGAGTAAGTAATTACAGGTGTGAAAATAAACACCCGGTTGGTACGTAGTTGACTAAAGTTAATTTGTCGGCACTTTGCAAGTGATTGCGAATAACTTTATTGTAGACTTGTGGGTTGAGGAAGTTTGTACTTGTTTTTTTTCTGATTTTTAAAATGTTTCTGTTTTTAGCGTGGATGTATGAGCTTATTGCAGTGAGACGTTGTATAAATACCCCCTCTCGCTTTTATGTTGCATTTTGGTATAAAGTTTGAATTGAACTGCATAAATAAAAGCTCGGAAGTGGTGCTGATAAGCTACTTTCAAAGCAGTGTCTAGTTTTTTCCTGAATTACTGCTGTGTTTGCCTGTCTTGAGAGCAGATTTCTTTTTATTAGAATTTTGCCTGCCCAAATGTCTACAGGTGACGTAATGGGCGTATGGTGATGCTGATGATGTAAAAATAAAGTTCACATTGTGCTGTGATCTTTTGTGAATTAATCAAGTCTAATTTATCATGGTGGTTTACTGCACAGTTTAGTGTAACTAGTGTGCGTACGCTCAACTACCGTTTCGGTATTTAAATTTCAGAAACTGACGTCATAATAATAATAATAATAATAATAATAATAATAATAATAATGGCCCACTGATTGAGCAACTTACAAATGAGTGACTTGCAATTCAATTCATTTCAATTTTTTTCAATTCAATTTCAATTTATTTATCTCTTTATAGTGTTACAATAAAACATGATTAATAAAAGAATCTCTAATAAGTTTTCAAGATTGGTTAAAATGAATAGATAGATCTAGAACTAGAGAAAGGATAGCGAAAAGACTATAAAGTCACCTAGTCTGCTATCCTTTACCGAATATAGATGAAAAGATTTTTTAGATACTGGTGGGCATTAATGTTATCAGTTTAATTTAGGAAACATTAGTAATTTTTAAAATTATGACATTTCTATATAATCCAGAGAAAAGAATATGCATGTAATTTAATTAGCGGGCAACAAAATAAGGTCAATCTTGATTAAACTAAAAATTGCATTTAGATTTTATGTGAAATACAGGCCAAAATTGTTATGAAATGATAAAAACACTTTGGGTTAATAATGCAATTAATCAACTTTTACCTTTGCGTACAATAATTGCTACCTAGTCAAAAATTTGCATTTGATTAGTTTAGTGTCGATAATCGAATCGAATGATAACATTTCGTGTTATATTTATGATTAATCTTAATAGTGAGTGAAAAATTGTTTCGCATCGTTGCTGGGTAAAATGAAATTTCTGATCGTTAGTTCGCCAGTTCAATTAATCATTAGTCGAGTCAAAGGGTTATCGTAAAATCATCTCATCCCAGACGTCTAGCGTCCCGCGCGCCCTGTAATTTTGTAAAGCAGAAATTTTTTGAAAATCAAACTTGTAATCAGACCAGCGAGAGATGATATTTACTGTACATTTGTATTACCTCTGCGAGTTGCAAGCCTCATCAAGCACAGCTATAATGGCGGCTGTTTTTCATCCGGTTTTTCTCCAACACACAATGCTTGCTGATCTTATCTTTGTAAATAATGAGCATAATACGCGTACACGTCGTTATAGTAGTTTGTACTGTCATGGGAAAATTATACTGTGATTAATGTGAACTGAAATGGGGTTAGAGTGACGTTCTCGTGTTTTACTTGCTGTACACTGGCTATAGTATTTACATTGTGACGTTCTTGCGTTGTACTTGCTGTACACTAGCTATAGTATTTACATTGTGACGTTCTTGTATTGTACTTGCTGTACACTATCTATAGTATTTATATTGTGACCTTTTTGTATTGTACTTGCTGTACACTAGCTATAGTATCTACATTGTGACGTTCTTGTGTTGTACTTGCTGTACACTAGCTATAGTATTTACATTGTGACGTTCTTGCGTTGTACTTGCTGTACACTAGCTATAGTATGTACATTGTGACGTTCTTGCGTTGTACTTGCTGTACACTAGCTATAGTATTTACATTGTGACGTCTTGCGTTGTACTTGCTGTACACTAGCTATAGTATTTACATTGTGACGTTCTTGTGTTGTACTTGCTGTACACTAGCTATAGTATTTACATTGTGACGTCTTGCGTTGTACTTGCTGTACACTAGCTATAGTATTTACATTGTGACGTTCTTGTGTTGTACTTGCTGTACACTAGCTATAGTATTTACATTGTGACGTTCTTGTGTTGTACTTGCTGTACACTAGCTATAGTATTTACATTGTGACGTTCTTGTGATTGTACTTGCTGTACACTAGCTATAGTATGTACATTGTGACGTTCTTGTGTTGTACTTGCTGTACAGTAGCTATAGTATGTACATTGTGACGTTCTTGTGATTGTCCTTGCTGTACACTAGCTATAGTATTTAGATTGTGACGTTCTCGCGTTGTACTTGCTGTACAGTAGCTATAGTATTTACATTGTGACGTTCTTGTGATTGTCCTTGCTGTACACTAGCTATAGTATTTAGATTGTGACGTTCTTGTGTTGTACTTGCTGTACACTAGCTATAGTAATTACATTGTGACGTTCTTGTGTTTTACTTGCTGTACACTAGCTATAGTATTTACATTGTGACGTTCTTGTGTTGTACTTGCTGTACACTAGCTATAGTATTTACATTGTGACGTTCTTATCTTGTACTTGCTGTACACTAGCTATAGTATTTACATTGTGACGTTCTTGTGTTGTACTTGCTGTACACTAGCTATAGTATTTACATTGTGACGTTCTTGTGTTGTACTTGCTGTACACTAGCTATAGTAATTACATTGTGACGTTCTTGTGTTGTACTTGCTGTACACTAGCTATAGTATTTACATTGTGACGTTCTTGTGTTGTACTTGCTGTACAGTAGCTATAGTAATTACATTGTGACGTTCTTGTGTTGTACTTGCTGTACACTAGCTATAGTATTTACATTGTGACGTTCTTGTGTTGTACTTGCTGTACAGTAGCTATAGTATTTACATTGTGACGTTCTTGTGTTGTACTTGCTGTACAGTAGCTATAGTATTTACATTGTGACGTTCTTGTGTTGTACTTGCTGTACAGTAGCTATAGTATTTACATTGTGACGTTCTTGCGTTGTACTTGCTGTACACTAGCTATAGTATGTACATTGTGATGTTCTCGCGTTGTACTTGCTGTACAGTAGCTATAGTATTTACATTGTGACGTTCTTGTGATTGTCCTTGCTGTACACTAGCTATAGTATTTACATTGTGACGTTCTTGCGTTGTACTTGCTGTACACTAGCTATAGTATTTAGATTGTGATGTCCTTGCTGTACACTGGCTATAGTACTTACATTGTGACGTTCTTATCTTGTACTTGCTGTACACTAGCTATAGAATTTAGCTAGTGTTTTTTATGTAGAACAAATTGTATCTTTGTCGTAGAGAACGCACAGAATCAAGAAACTTTAATCAGTACTGGTAAATATTTAGTATATTTTATGTATTAGTGATATCATATATCAATGGTATTTCTACGAATTTGAAAAGTTTTGTGAAGTTCAATTCAAGTTTATTTCGCACGAATACATTCAGGTATTGTGGCAAAAAGTGTCTTGTTACTTGACCTCACACCTGCAATAGTGCAGCCATGTACGTGTAATTATGTAACGCGTGTTATGCACTACAGTCACTTGTACAATTTCATGCGTGACTTTCATTATCCTGTCGATGTTTTATGACTCCGAAAGCTCAAAAAATAAAATTGAAATTATAAAATAATTTTCTTAAATCTTATAAAAATAAACATTAACTTTTAAAATTAATTTTGAAAACTACTGGCTCGAAAATTAGACAAATGATTGACTTCAAATTTTTGTGAGTAGTACCTAAAAACTTATCTCAAAATCCTGTATAAGAACTAATACTGAATGTATCATAATATAGGTAAATACATTCAAAATTCTCGGATAAGTAGATGCTGTATTTTCTTCATATTATGTTCTTGTAACTGTTTTTAATCATCTATTTCAACAAAGTATTTTTAAAAACGTGTTGTGAATCGAAATACTGCAAAAACGTAATTTATAGTTTTTAATTGCATATTAATTAATTAGTTTAAAATTCATACAAAAATTAATTTTGTTTAAATGACATGTATGCGTTAAACTGATGTGAAATGTAGAAAAGGGTAGACAGAATAGACTGGATACTATGAGTGCAAAGGTTTCTCTTGTGTGCTCAGTATTGATTACTGACTGAGTCATCATGCTATTATTATGGAGAGTATCTCTTGCTTGAAGCTCAAATGTTGCAGAGCCAATAAAGCCTTTGGTAAACTTACAGCGAGCTGTGCCTGGCATATTGAATTCATGTTTACCAAACTAATAATTGTGGGTAGCCTATTGTTTCATATTTCTACATTCGGAGGTGGTAGGGTTGCATACGCGTACGAGATCGGAGGGCGTCTGTGGGGTGGGGATGGTAGCCTTTGACAAACTTACAGCGAGCTGTGCCTGGCATATTGAATTCATGTTTACCAAACTAATAATTGTGGGTAGCCTATTGTTTCATATTTCTACATTCGGAGGTGGTAGGGTTGCATACGCGTACGAGATCGGAGGGGTCTGTGGGGTGGGGATGGTAGCCTTTGGTAAACTTACAGCGAGCTGTGCCTGGCATATTGAATTCATGTTTACCAAACTAATAATTGTGGGTAGCCTATTGTTTCATATTTCTACATTCGGAGGTGGTAGGGTTGCATACGCGTACGAGATCGCAGGGGTCTGCCGGGGGGTGGGGGTGGTAGCCTTTGCAGGGCAAACCAACTGAGCATTTTCAAGGCAAAGAGTGAGTTATTTCCAGGGCAGATAATTTGTTTTATAATCATTCAAGGTTTGGATTTCAAAAATCGCTAACATTCTGCACCACCTTTGTACCGGCTGCCATTAAAGCATTTGTGGTACGGCAAATGTTTTGTTCGTAGCTTTTTGAGTTAATAATAGTTTCTGGCTTTCTGCAATCAAATTTGGTTTAGTAAATCCTCGTAAATTGTTTTGCACTGTTCACCAGTGTACAGACAATGTTTACAGATATGTTTATCAGAAGAAAAAAATAGAACATCGTCATTATTTTTTTTGAATTTCTGAAAATTTAAGAGGATATTTGAACGTATCCGCACTTTTGTCAAGTAAAAAAAACATTAACCTTAAACTTGTGTTTTTCACCCCCCCCCCGTTGTGAAATTTCCTTCCGTACCAACACAAGATTTACAGAGCTCTCATCTGTGGCTTGTTCGAATTGCCTAACTTGTTAAACGAACTGTTATTTATGCGACACGAAGTGCCCGTAAAATTTTAATTAACATAATTTAAATTCATATGTTTTCGCCTGAATGATTTTAGGACATTTTCTATCAGAATTTATGACTTCGTTTCGTAAGATAAGAGTTATACATGTACGTACTGTTATGCAATGTTATCAACGTATACACACACACCTGCATCTGTGTAGAACGCGTACTATTTTGGTAATCAGTGAAACTCACTCAGGAAGTAACTCTATAAAGATATCTATTTAGCCGTGATGCTTGTCTCATTCATGTAATAAGTTTTTAAACAATTTTCATGTTGTGACGTCACGTAAGATTTCCAACCTTACGTGGAAACGGCAAACGGTGTTTTAAATTGCAAACGGTGTTTGCAAACGGCAAACGACTGACATTGACATGCAAATAAACACATTAATAAATAATATGGAATACTGCCTGGATATCTATGCACCGTATAAAAAAATTAAAATACATCAGCAGCAATTTAATGCAAAATCTGCCTGCCCTTGGGCGGATACAGAACTCGCAAAACTAAGACACAATAAAAATGAATTATATAGAACATATTTACATTTAAAAGGTAAAAGCAATTACAATAATTACAAAAAGGCACGAAATAAATTTAATAGCTACAACAGGAAACTCAAAAATAAATATTATATTAATAAATGCAATGATGCAACTACACCTAAACAAAAATGGCGTTTAATTAATGACGTACTTAACAGATACAGAAACGATCAATTACAAATAAATAGTTTACGAGAAAATGACAGTATAATATCTGATCCAGTTGACATTGCTAACAAATTAAATTCCACATTTATCAATCTCGGAAAATTTGACAACTTGCCACACCAACATAATGCAAATATACACAATATATACAAAAACCAATCAGTAATACAATCCACTTTCTCATTTACTAGCGTCACAGAATACGACATCTTTAGAATATTAAACAGTTTAAATATAAATAAAGGAAGTGGACCCTCAGACATGCCAATAAAGATCTTAAAAGACTGTGCCAGCATCATTACTCCTCATCTAACATATATCACAAACCAAGTCTTAATGCGCTCAGAATTTCCAGCAGTGTGTAAACAAGCAAACATAACTCCAATACACAAGAAAGATGCTAAAGATGATGCTAAAAACTACAGACCAATCTCAGTAGTGCACGTACTAGCCAAAGTATTTGAAAGAGTTATCTACAACCAAATAAACCATTACATTGAAAATAATAAGTTACTGTCAAATCATCAATTTGGTTTTAGAAAACTACATTCTACAATAGACGCGATAATTGATGCCACTGAAAAGTGGCGTTACAACTTAAATAAAAATAAATATATAACAGCAGCATTTTTAGATCTAAGTAAAGCTTTTGACAGCCTCGATCACAATTTACTACTAGACAACTTACGCCAATTAGGATTCGATTATACTTCTCTCAAAGTAATTAATAATTACCTACACATTAGAAAACAAAGAGTCAAACTGAACAAACACACTTTTTCAACATGGGACACACCACAGAGAGGCATCCCACAAGGTACGATATTAGGTCCATTACTCTTTTGTTTATACGTTAATAAAATTCATTTAGTTTTACATAATTCAGACTTAACACAATATGCCGATGATACAACACTCTATACAGCACACGCAGACTTTCTAACATCAAAAAATAATCTAGAAAAAGACATAACAAATATAAATGCAGCATTTAACTATTTTGGTTTAAAAATGAATGATGATAAGACAGAATTTATGGTAATATCACCCAAATCCAATGACATTACTTCTAATGCAACACTAAAAGTAGGTGACTGTTCCATAGAACAAGCAAAAACTGTAAAATTTTTACGCATTACTGTCGACAATAAACTCACTTGGGATGAACAGTTTCATCAAATACACAACAAGATGGCATTAAGCACGACATTCTTACGCCAAACCAGAGGCCATCTAACCAAGAAAAAAAAAATTCTCATCTACAAAAGTCTAATATTACCACATTATCTATATGGTTGCACTTTACTTCAAAACGTTAAATATGAAAACTTTAGAAAACTAAATACAATGCAAAACTACGCACTTAGATTAATTCATGGCTACTCTAACAAAACTGCTAAACAACATGCTGCTTCTGCAACAAGCTTAAGAACGTCCACAAAAATACCAATACTAGAAGCCTATCGAGATTACAAAACACTGATATTTCTTTATAAATATATAAATAAACTGAGCATTCCATTTATAAACAATCCCTTAGCATTTATTCCTGATACCACATTGAACACTAGACCATACAATTTAAAGCAAATTACAGTAAACAATAAATTTGGAAATAACTCTATATCAAAACAGGCCATACATTTATGGAACTTACTACCCAGTGAAATAAAACAAATAGAATCTCTCCACCACTTTAAAAAGAAATTAAAAGAATATCAATATAACAGGTTTCAACTTCCACATTGTGCATCTGATACTAATTACACGGACTCCACTTTCATCTACCCCCGCCCCTGACTCCATATAATGATTAAAAATGAAATTTTTTAAAAAAAATTATGTAATGTAATACGTGTTATGTTAGTTTCGTGTTTCGTTATGTTAAATGTATAAATAGTGTGCACTATGTAATGTAAAATTTAATGTACTTTCCTATAATTGTTTGTAAAAATATTTTAATATGGTATTTGTAAATATGTTCATTATATTGTATATAGTTTGCACTTTAGTTTTTTAGTATGCACTGGACGCATTTGTCTTGAACAGTGTTGTTATTTTAACATTACGCTGAGGCTAACTCAATTTTATTATAATGAGGGAACCGTTTTTATGACAAATAAAGAATTAATATATATATATATATATATATATATATATATATATATAAATGACATATCCAAGCAGGTGGGCAGAAAAAACTCAGTAAGCAAGTAATTGAATGCTTCGCATTCTGGACTAGTGTATACATATAATTTTAAAAGGAATATAGCTCTGTTTGTAAAAGGTTTACGCGCACGACCTAATAACCAGTAACCTCCGCTTTTAATGTACAAAAAGCTAAAGGTATTTTATAACATCTTTCAATTATTTTGTGTAATATGGCTATAGACTGTATAAATTCATGAAATTATGCGTGACAGATGATGTGTATGAACATTGACTTTTCATCTTTGTAACTAAGGGAACCAGTTTGCAAACACTAATGTTTACTCCGTAAATTCCATATGGTTTGTACTCATGAAACTAGATACGTTGCCCAGACAGGTTTTGGACCAGAAATTCTTATGCGTTGTCACGAATATATTCAGCGTCTTGTTCTTGTAAGCTGTCAAAAATGAAAATTAAGTTCACTTTAGCTATTAATGTGTTCCTTAACCACCGTATTTACAATTTATAAATGCTTTTGAAATTGATATTTTTAAAATTCTGTAAAAAGCGAGGATGATCTGATAACTTGCTTTACTTTTTTTGATATTGTAGTTTTCTAACATGTGCTGCGTTAGTTTAGTAATTAAAAACTACGTTGCTAAGGTAGGTTTTTCGTACCGGTGACCGGTAGTAGTGACAGGAAAACAAGTCACCCAGAAATTCACAGGAAAACGTCACAATTATGGGTAGGCAGGAAAGTCCGGTAATCAAACAATCATGTTCAAGTCAGTCATAATTTATTTAAGTACTGTAAACAATTAAGGTAATAAAACAGGAAACATCTTAGATCAGCAGGGATGAGAATTTTCCGCGGATACGCGGAATTCCGAGTTTTTGAAAGACCAGTAGTGCCATTTTTGTAAATCGCGTAAATTCGTTGAGAAAATTTTACGGACACAGTACATTATTTCACAAGTTGACCGCTAGTTGGCAGGCCGTCACTTTGTTTACATCACGTACATCTGTGTAACCACGTGTATATCTCTATGTATAAAAATATAGAATCAATTGTGCTGAGTTATTTGAATCAATTGCAGACAGTTTTTATATACTTTTGCATAGGAGCGGCCAGTACTTAGGCATTTTTGAGACAATTAGGTATCATGTATCCTTGACAGTTGGGTATTTTAAATTATGCACGAAACAAGGTAACTGATATTTTATGGTCACAAAATTGCAATTTGTTGCTGGCTCAGCAACAAACCCCCCAACGCCTCGGCCTGTTTCAGAGTTTTTTGCAATTTGTCATTCTCATCCCTGGATCAATTATTAACTGGCAACACATGACTTGTACATATTGACACGCTATTTATATATGGTGGCATTGCATATACATGAATGTGGGAAAAAAATCACGTTTGTTTAATAACTTAGGGTTAGGGTTATCTATTTTTTCTGTGATTTTTTTTACCTGTGACTTTTTTACCTGCATGACTAAATTACCTTGATTTATTATTGCCAAAATACATCAAATAATAGGTGAGGATTGTTTTCTTGAATTTTTTTTGCTCTTACATCGAAATGAATATTTAAGAAAGTACATGTATGATGTAAGCGGAACGGCAAGACAATGTTCGATAAAAGTAGCTGAACATTTGAAACAGGCAATATCGAAAATCTTCTTTCTTTATAATGTTGTATCACATCATGCTAGACTGCCTTTTGTCTCGGCGCCTTTGGAATTTTTTTTTGGGGGGGGGGGGGGTAGGGCTGTTTCAACTTAGTTCTGGTTAGCACTCTTCACACTGTTGTGAAGATTTGGTTTTTGACTCCCCGTACGAGCGTTTTTGACACGTTCTGGGTTGCTACCCCGGCTGAGTACAATGAAACTTGTTTGAAAAATTTGCTCAACTAACATGTGATTTTCTACTTGTCAAACAAGGGATCCTTTGATTGCAGGTTGCACGTATCGGTTACTGTCTCACATCACAGGCGGTGCTGGTCTTTGAACACAATCAAATTTTAAGTTTTGCAGAACGCTGCTCAGTGGTTGCTGGCATAGGTCCAAGAATGCATGTAATATCAATATGATTCTGGTTAATTAATAAAATAATTACTGGTGTGCAATCTGATGGAAAGATTCCAATCCGAATCTTGAATGGCATCGTAGTATGAAGTATATTCACTACCGGCAGCAAGCACCGCCTCCGTTGCCACTTTCAGTATTTGTTAGCATGTTTAACAACAGCAGCAACAACAATAGTAGTAGTAGTAGCAGCAGCAGCAGCAACACCACCACCACCATTGACAACAACAGCACCACCACCACCATTGACAACAACAACACCACCACCATTGACAAAAACACCACACCACCACCATTGACAACAACACCACACCACCACCATTGACAACAACAACACCACCACCATTGACAACAACACCACCACCACCAATACCATTGGCAACAACACCACCACCATTGACAACAACAACAACAACCACACCACCACCACCACCACCATTGACAACAACGACAACAACCACACCACCACCATTGATAACAACAACACAACCACCATTGACAACAACAACAAAAACAAGCTCCTGTACTTTAATTTCGACATGTTGCGAAATATGTTTCTAAAGCAGTATTACAATACTAATGGTTTGCTAAAAAATATTGTAGTTTTACATATAGTAAAATGTGTATACTTAATGCGTGCAACTTGATAATTTAATGTATAGCTTATGGTATTCTATAATAATTGTAATTCTGACAGTTTTTTTGTTAGCGTCTCGGACGATGCTGAATTCATAAGCCGTTTAAAGACCCACTAGGTTTCTCTTTTAAAGAGCCAATCAAAAAGCACTCAACAAATGCACATGGCAGCCCCTTTATGTACACTGGAATAGCTTGACAACTACGCGACTCAAATGACAAATGGGACTTTTTCGTGGCAGTAGAGGCTCCCACACTGTACTGGACATACTTCTACACACTCCTACAGTCAGAAAGTTTGCAGTGATGTTCAGCCAATGACCCTCGGGAATTTACCTAAATACTTTGGCAAACAATCAGTGGTATTTGAGCTTCCGTCTGGCTTGTGATTCGAAAAAAGAAATCAGACTTATTAGTGATACTTGTGATTAACGAAATTTTTTACGCTGGTTGTCTAAAAACGTATAAAATTCACAGCACGCCAATGAAAGCATTTTTTTATATCTGTCAAATTATAATCAATCAGTTTTCAACTATTTTTTTATTTTCACATTTTAGTTTAGTGTGCTAATTTGGCGTTTCGTTGTGTCCAAAGTATATTTGCTCTTGTGTAAGTTTCTGATTTTGTAATAAATTGCTTTAAATGAGTATCGGAAGACTCCCTTATTTGCTGTGAACAAAACGGGTTCTTAGGTTGCATAATTCTGCTTTATGAATGACCGATTGTTTTGCTTTAAGTTTGGTGTTACAAAGCGGACCGAGTGTTTTCGTTTGTAATTAACCTTTGCTATTGTATACTCAAAGGAATTCGTTAAATAGGATGTAACAATAATACCCGTTCCATTGTCAGGAAATAAAATCTGATTTAATGCTTTTGTGCTGCTAATTAAACAATTTTATTGTCATTTGCGGTCGAAAAAGTTCTACAGTGGTAATTCTCATTTGTATTTAGTTCACGTATGGCACACTGCTGCGCGTCTTATCACGAAAACTAGAAAATATGATCATATTACACCCATTCTATAAGAGTTGCATCGGCTCCCGATAAAGTTCCGAATTCAATTTAAAATTCTTTGTATCACGTACAAAAACTGCGTGGTTAGGCACCTGCATATCTTAGGGATCTTTTAATATGTCGTAACATGGCCTATAAACACTTCGTTCTAATGCTAACGAATAAATTAATTTACATCAGCTAATTCTTAATACAGTATTCTATGGTGAAAAGTTTTTTCTGTCTCTGCTCTGCTTCTCTGGAATAACTTACCTGTTGCTAAACGTTCTACAAATTGATTAGATTGTTTCAAGCAACATCTTAAACGCATTTGTTTAAATTGTACTTTTATGACGAAATTTTTAATACTGTATCTTTTAAATTTTCTGTTTCTTATGAATTTCAAATGTATTTTATTGTACAATATGCTGAGAATGATGTGGTGCGCTGTTTAAATAAATTTTACTTTACATTATTATTAACAAAAAACTGACAATCACAAACGAAAGGGGAAAATCTAGGAAAAACTTCGACAAAAATAAAATCAACAAAGCTTTCCGATACAGTGGAAAACTTACGAATGAAAACTAGACACGCTGAATACGTATACATTTTAAATGATGTAGTGCGTTATATAAATAAATTTTACATTACATTACATTCCTGAGAATTGGTTTAATGAGTTGATCATTATTTATTATTTGGCATGCCGAATATTGACGAGTTAATATTGACGAGAATATTTTTTCTACCTGTATATAGAAAAACCAACAGCACATCTTTGCTGGGCACTGAACGCTAAGAAAACTATTGATTTTAGAGTATAATCATTTTCTTGTTGCCAGTGCATCGTTATTCAAGCTCAACGACTAGTTTTATGTGTTATCATACAGATTGAAAATCCCTTCTGCGAAATTGTCTGTGTGAGTGCTACTAGATCTCTGCTAACTGTACATCTATTCTTGTTATCGATTCTTTCTATTTGTCTGACTCTGACTGAACACAATAGAAAGTTTGTTTTTTAAAGTCACTTGCGTGTTTATTTTACTTTGGCGTGATTTCTTTGTTTGCACACTGAGCGGCCAATAGAGGTCGCTTCTCTGCCTCTCATGAAGGGGACAAGTTCTAAGTAAAATTTGTGATTTTGTAATCTTTCTAAGCCATCAACATTGGCTGTTATTAGAGTTAGTTGAGCATCAGTATCATGTTTATTTTACTTTGGCGTGATTTCTTTGTTTGCACACTGAGTGGCTAGTAGAGATCGCTCCTCTGCCTCTCATGGCGGCGACAAGTTTCAAATAAAGTTTGTGATTTCGTAATCTTTCTAAGCCAGCAACATTGGCTGTATTATTAGAGTTGGTTATATGAGATTCTTGAGCCGCAGAGCAGATTGGCAAATCTATTTACTGTTCAGTTAATGACGAGCTTAATGAAGTCGGGGTTTGCCATTAGTAGTTATTATGAGGACAATTGTGTTACGTATGCTGCATAATAATAAGCACGTCCCACAGTCATCTGCATCACAGTTGCTATTTTCGTATTTCAAAATTGAATTTTATGTGTTTTTGTATTGACATTTCATTCACGTGAAGTTTGCTATGGGTATCAAGTCTTTATTTCATACATGGAAGGAGCTCTAAGAGTAGTAACTCTGAGTTAAAATACTTATATAATAAGACTTTTCACATTTCCAGCGATTGATGATGTTCTCGAAAAGGTCAAAGGTTAAGTGTACCAGGTAACGCATTTGCCTACACTTGACAACGCCTTGCAGCCCATGCTATTGATATAGTAACAGTTTTAATGTGTTTTAACAGCTTGCTAGAACTTTACCTAGTTCATTTTTTGTTGTTCCAAGCAAGATCTTGCTAGGAAATCACTGTACACACAAGCTAGTGCATAATTAAGTAAACTCCATGTAAAACAACTGACGTTACTGAACTCATGCCGCAGACGGCTTTGCTTTACACTCACGTCACGTGACGGTGCGTTGCTGTGGTACGCTTAGTGTTTGACTTACAGTAACTGCGCGTGCGCACAACGAAACCTGGAAAACGCTTATTCAACTATCCCACTGAACCCTTCTATGTTGTAGACTGTATTACATCATGCAGAAGAACGTGCTAAATCCCTTTCCGTTGGGGAGTTTCCGCTTTGTACATTGTCATGTTAATAATTACTAGATCGCTTCGGGACTGTAATGGCGTGGGTTGGGCGCTGCATAGTGCCTCTCCAGTAACTCTCCTTTCATGGGATTTTTCCCCTGAACATCCCTGCTAGGATGGTAGTCCATAATTACTATCGTGATGACATTTTAGTTAACGTTTCATGAATGTAGAATATGAGATTTCTAGACGTGGCGGAGTGTTTACTAAACATCGGCTGTGATAAATTGTCTGCAAGCTAAACAGTCGAGTTCCCCCCTCCGTCAGTTTCAAAGACTTCTTTGTGTGAGAGGCATTTGGGACAGGAAGGGATTTATACACCCTGCCAAAGCTGCTGATCGCAACCCTTGTTCACTTCACAGACGGCCATGGCACACTGTAGAACGGTTATTTGATAAGTTTGATTCGTCCAGTTTTAATCCAGGTTTTTTTTGTGAGTTTTTTTTTGTGAAACAATAATTATGTTGTAACATACTGTTTGAATCAACTTCACAAAGTTACATGATATGGTGCATTGTTGTGTGAGTTTACTAGCGTAAAGCCACTGTACCCTGCCAAAGCTGCTGATCGCAACCCTTGTTCACTTCACAGACGGCCATATCGCACTGTAGAACGCTTATTTGATGAGTTTGATTCGCCCAGTTTTAATCCAGGGTTTTTTGTGAAACAATAATTATGTTGTAACATACTGTTTGGATCAACTTCACAAAGTTGCATTATGGTGTATTATGGTGTGAGTTTACTAGCGTACTTACTCCCGTCTCGTGCATTCCTACAGGATTTAGTTGCTGTTTTTACTGTCCAGTAGCAGTGGGGTGCTTTACGTTGGTTTTATTTGACCAAAAAGTAGGTGAAGCGGCGATTTGGGTCTGCAAGTGGTGTGAACTGGTCTTGAGTGTCGTCTAGATCTTGTCCGCGTCTTTGTATTTGCCGACAAGCGAACATTATACCAATGCCAGCAGGTTTGGATAGGTTTCGTATGCATTTATTAAGATATATTGTAGTCACAATTTATATGTGGTTGTGTTAAGCCTTATCTAGTGTCTAGTTGAAGGAAATATATAGTTGAATTTAATGAGATGTGGGTACAAGTGGTACAATCGTCAATTCGTCATACTATCAAATCTTGCATAATTGGGATCAAGGCAAATAGTGTTTTTATAGCGCTTTTGCGTTTATTGTGGTTATTTTCGATACATGAGGTAAGCATGATAAACATGCTTTATTGATAAGAATATCTTTTAAATCTTTCGCCGCCCACTTTGTATTTTTAGTATTTTTGTATGAGATTTATGGGAAACCTAACAAATTT
>JAQGDQ010000771.1:0-35423 GCA_030141605.1 Tubiluchus corallicola | reverse complement strand
TGAGTGGTTAAAGAGAACATCATATCCTAGCTATGTCGATTGAGTGGTTAAAGAGAACATCATATCCTAGCTATGTCGATTGAGTGGTTAAAGAGAACATCATATCCTAGCTATGTCGATTGAGTGGTTAAAGAGAACATCATATCCTAGCTATGTCGATTGAGTGGTTAAAGAGAACATCATATCCTAGCTATGTCGATTGAGTGGTTAAAGAGAACATCATATCCTAGCTATGTCGATTGAGTGGTTAAAGAGAACATCATATCCTAGCTATGTCGATTGAGTGGTTAAAGAGAACATCATATCCTAGCTATGTCGATTGAGTGGCTAAAGAGAACATCATATCCTAGCTATGTCGATTGAGTGGTTAAAGAGAACATCATACCCTAGCTATGTCAATTGAGTGGTTAAAGAGAACATCATCTTGGACACCAGTGATTGAAATGTTAATGTTTTTTATACAAAATAATACATTACATAGTGTAAACAATATTGCCAATATTGCTGACAATGACTACCGTTTGAAAATCACATGTCTACCGATTTTACTGGTTTTCCAGATGATCCCATTGTCACATATGATAATCATATATGCTTTTTCCAGTCTTCCCTTATTTTACATGCACTTCGCCACCTCAGTTTTCGCATCTTGTATTCCTCAAATGACGTTGCATTATTCTTGCGTGTGCAATTGGAGCGTTTTACAACCGAGCGTATGTGTCATGGTTTCCTCGTGTAATAAATCTAGCAAATTAGTATCGCATAGCGTCAGTAGGAACAAAAGCAGTTGCACCTGTTTTTATTAATGATCTTAAAACAGAATAGACGGGGCGGAGAAAGGGCGGAGAGATGACAAAATTCTCTTTATCATTGTAATGCGAGCGTCATTTGGGTAGTCGGTAGTGTTTACTATGCATGTTGTAAGCTTCCCGAGAGGAAATGGTTTCAGAATGGAGTGATTAACATCAGCTGTGCTCTCATCTTCTGATCATCAGCTTCCCGTAGTGTTGAAAGCGGGCATGCCTTAGACCCGCTTGGCAGTAACATGTTGTAACAAGATCACGCTGACGATTTCTGAAAGGAGGTTAGAATGTCATTTTCTTCCTTTCACGGGAAAAGGTTGACCTTTGACCTCACAAGAAATCAATATTCATAAAATTACTTTATTCCGCCATCATTTCACCGATTAGAAATTATTTCCGCGTTGTAAATGATTCATGGTATCCGTAAATTAGCTGGACAAAGTTTATTTTTAATTCAATGTAACAATTATACGTTTTTGCTATTAATATGAAGGCTTTGTGTTTTTCACTCTGCGTATTATGGCAGAATTTGCAGTAGCTAATTTAATCCGATTTTGAACTGTTAGTATAGATTTATTGATTTTTACATTTTTTTCTTTCGTCTGGAAGTGGTGCTGACTCTCCCTTTTTTCGATCTCTCTTGTGGGGTTTTTGTTGGTAAATCACTTATTTTCTATAACTTTTTTTAATGTTACGCGCACTAGCTATAGTATTCAGTTGTAATTTACAAATGTACACGTAATGTAGTGTAGTGTAGTGTAGTGTAGTGTAGTGTAGTGTAGTGTAGTGTAGTGTAGTGTAGTGTAATGTAATGTAACGTAACATAGTGTAACGTAACATAGTGTAATGTAATGTAGTGTAATGTAATGTGACGTAACATAGGGTAATGTAATGTAATGTAATGTAATGTAACGTAACGTAATGTGACGTAACATAGTGTAATGTAATGTAATGTAGTGTAATGTAATGTAACGTAACATAGTGTAATGTAATGTAACGTAACGTAATGTAACGTAACATAGTGTAATGTAATGTAGTGTAATGTAATGTAATGTAATGTTTGTAATGTACACGTACAGTTTTTTTGGATAGGATAATGAATGTATTCGGATAGTGAGAACAAAAGTTGTACTTTCAAAAATTTGCGAAAACTACGTAGCCCAATTTGCAGGCAGTTAAGTGTTAAGTTATCAGGAAATTACTGAAAATCAGAGCAATTAACAGGTTTGCTCTCTACCATAAACTGTGTCAAGTGCAACTTCTACTGGGATTACACTTTACCTCTTTACAATGGGACTTGAACATCTCCACTGATTTTTATCTACTAAAATGTCGGTCTATAAGCAGATAAGAGAGGTGTCAAGTGTTAACCATACCTGCCTACTAATTATACCTGTCGAGAGACTATTTACCTGCATAGCAAGCAGACGCAGGTAGATGAAATCTCTCTTTTTCCTGCATTATAATTACGCGTGCGGGTGTATATTTTATTTTGCCTGATAAGTTCCGCGTTGTCCACGTGAATTGACAAGTTTTAGTAATTCCATTTTCATGTTTTTCGTCACCAATACAACCAGCTAGTGATAAATTGAAGAAAAATTTTTAGTTGTTAAAAGTTTTATGTCACCGTAAATATTCACTTGGCTCATTTAATTTTCTGCGCCATTTATGGAAGCATCTTGCTGCTTCGTTTAAGGGACGTTTTGCTAAAAAGAAGCTGCTGTATTTAACTAATTATTGCTCGATTGATTATTTGCTTTTTTTTGTTTCATGAATTTTATCATTTTTTAGCTCCGCTGATATTGTTAGCTATTTAATGTCAGTAATAATCAAGATTTATTATTATTAATATATTCGAATTTTCTCATAATTTAGTGTTTTTCCGCTTGCTATTGTAAAATCGAATCTGTATCTATATAAAATTGCATCTGTAAAAGTGTTGGGTCAGGTAGGATAGAGGATCGCTGTGTCTGTGAACAATATGGAAATTTTACGATTTAGTCAGAGATACGGCATATGCACCCTTGTGCTTGCTTAACCCTTTCAGTTCTAAATTATTTTTTAACAAAAAAATTGTTGCTTAGTACTTTTGTTCAGTAAGTCCATCTTTTTTACACATAATAATTATTTTTTCTATGCTATGTAGATTTTCTAGTTTGCCATTTTATCACCATTTTTAGTCTTATCTCAATGGCTTAAATTAAAATAACTATTAACAGATCAAATAACTGTCAGTTTTAAAATTTCTCGTATCCCACGGGATACAATGGGTATGAAAGGGTTAACTGCAACTATGGACGTGCCTAATTTAATGACAAGGATTTTTTTCGTGCAGATAATAATAGTTTTTTGTATATACGTATGCATTAATCCGTGGTTAATATACTTTTCAAAATACTTGCATATTGGGCCGTTGCTGGACAGATTGTAGCCATATTGCATTTCGTACCGTGTTGACACAAGCACACCCCCTTTTTTTTAACAAAATCAGTAAATTGGTTTCAGCAAAAAAATCATTTTGGCTTGCGTCATGTTTTATTGAAATTATAAAATCTCATGTTGATGTGATGTTGATAATCCAGGCACAGGTGCAAGTGTTTTGTGCAAACATTAGCATCTGTTGCTCGCCTCTAGTACTAGCACTTACGCTGCGAGCTTATTATGCGAAAAATAGATTTATTGGTAGTTAGGGACCCCTAATTACCCGAGCGGTGGCTGGCTTCTCTGTCATTAAGGGAAATTTGCTTAAACAAGTGAGCCAAGGAGGCATGGATAATTGAAGTAGAGGTTATGCGTAATGCAACTGGTGCTGTTGAGTTTTAGATTTTCTCCTCGGGGGAAGGTGTGCAATTACTCTCTTGCCTCGTGTACAGAATACTCAATTATTCCTCAGATTTCTCTGCCATTTTGATTGCAGTATGAAATGACAGTAAATTTCTACTGCATTTTTTCAAAGAAGACGGTGTGATTGTACTGCACAGTTGTAGAAATGGTTTCGATTTTTTCATAAAGGTTATTTCAGAATTCAAGCTGCATTTTCACCGATTTTTTTTTTGTAAATATGACGAATTGGAGGGCTTTCTCGCTTCTATCAAAAATGTTTTTGACTATCAGTCGCTACGCTTAGTTTTACATTATTAGTTTCAATATTATTACGCGAAACGTAATGTAATGTACAGGCTATACTTTATGTTAGGCTTAACGATCAGTGTAGCGTCTTAAGTCAGAACTCAAGGTTTTAACAATTCTTGAGTTAATGTATGAGTACAGTGAGTATAATTTGAGATATCTATATGCTACATAATTTTTTTCGAAATATTAACGAGTTTTAACCTTAATTTTGACTAGGGCCTATTTCAGCCTAAGCGAGGCCCGGGGAAATGGGGCGTGTGAGGCCTCCTCGGGGCGGGGCGAAGCACCGGGGGGGGTGGGTAGTGGTCGTGTGCTACCATGGTTGGCGCCCAGAAAATTTTTGAACTGCTAGAACGCCGGAGAAGCATTTTCGAAGAGAAAATATGGAGTTATACAGTATGTTCGCATAAACCAAAAAAATAATGTTACCTCGGTGCGAGCCCCCCCCTGGAGGGTGAGGCCCCGGGGAAGTATCCCCACTTCCCTCCCCCTGAAATACGCCCTGATTTTGACCATGCACTGTTCATTATTTGATTTCTGTAGGTATCGTTAGTTTTTTATGTGTGACATGCATTTAACAGGCAGATTATCATCTAGGTTATCATATATCAGGGGTTTGATTAATTTGATACAGTAATGGCTGCCTGTAAACAGCGTCATTCCCAAATCTCATAAAACTTGGAGCCACGTTTATTCCCAAGTGCGTCTGCTTTATCGTAAATATTTATCTTTTTTCTTCAGCAGAAATATCTCTTCTCTGCGCGTACCGCGACTGAGTAGCAAAAACGAAAAAGATCAACTAATTAGAGATTAGCTACATCAAAGAGTACCGTGCAAATAAGCTGTAGATTATGACAAAATTTAATCAAATAAATTACTCCGTGACGCATCCATATAGATCTGTCTGATCTCTGCCTCTAGGTTTCTGATGCCTTTGTTCTATTTTTGTGCAGTGAAAATTTTATAAGCTCACGAAATCAGTATTAAATTAAAAATCATGAATGTTGTACGCTTTTACTGGGATTCGAACACAAACCTTGTGCTGCAAAGAAATTGAAAGTACATTATACATGGAAAAGTTTACAATGACTCTACGTGGAAAATGTGAAAAAATAGAAAGTATCCCTTGTATATTCAGAATGTTTTAGTACAAATAGTGAGCACGTAATAGTTTATTTTAAGACGGAATTATAATAATAAAACGCCAATCATAAAGCTTCTTAGTTACCGTCCATAAAACAAAAAATGAAGCACACAGAAAAATACAATCGACTGATTATGCTAAAATCGAATACCGCTATGCCAAAATCAAATACAGTTATGCTAAGATCTAATACCGCTATGCCAAAATCAAATACAGTTATGCTAAGATCGAATACCGCTATGCCAAAATCAAATACAGTTATGCTAAGATCTAATACCGCTATGCCAAAATCAAATACAGTTATGCTAAGATCTAATACCGCTATGCCAAAATCAAATACAGTTATGCTAAGATCTAATACCGCTATGCCAAAATCAAATACAGTTATGCTAAGATCTAATACCGCTATGCCAAAATCAAATACAGTTATGCTAAGAATCGAATACAGTTATGCTAAGATCAAATACAGCTATGCTAAGAATCGAATACAGTTATGCTAAGATCAAATACAGCTATGCTAAGATCAAACACAGTTATGCTAAGAATCGAATACTAAGGTCAAATAACGCCAAAATCAAATATAGTTATGCTAAAATTTAATACGGTTATGTTAAGATCAAATACAGTTATGCTAAGATCATACACAGTTATGCTAAGATCATACACAGTTATGCTAAGATCAAATACAATTATGCTAAGATCAAATGCAGCTATGCTAAGATCGAATATCGTTATGCCAAAATCAAATACAGTTATGCCAAGAATTAAATACAATTATGCTAAGAATCGAATACAGTTATGCTAAGATCAAATACAGTTATGCTAAAATCAAATACAGTTATGCTAAGATCAAATACAGCTATGCTAAGATCAAACACAGCTATGCTAAGATCAAACACAGTTATGCTAAGAATCGAATACTAAGGTCGAATAACGCCAAAATCAATTATAGTTATGCTAAAATTTAATACGGTTATGCTAAGATCATACACAGTTATGCTAAGATCATACACAGTTATGCTAAGATCAAATACAGTTATGGTGAGGTTGAATAGTAGCGACTGACAGCCTGGACATAGTTATAGTAAGAATGTAGTTTAAACTAAGTATTTACTGTACCATTGCTAGATTAGATTTAGTTTACTCTAGGTCGGATCGCGCTTAATATATCAGTTACTATAACGTGCAAGACTATTATATTTGTCCTTAGTGAGTCCCACCATCCATCCTTTCCTCTTTCTCGTGTGCCGCTTAGAGAGACTAAGAAACCATAGAGAATCTACGAAGTGCCTTTGTCTCTGTACGAGGTTTAATAGACCTATGCAAATTTAGTCAGCCCAGGAGTGACCAATCAATATTAGTCACGTGTCTGCTTGTTGAAGTATCTGTATAAGTACTACCAGAGCTGTGAATTTCTTTGTCACTTTCTGAAGTTTTGCTTGAGGCAGCAAATGCGTTAACTACCGCTGCAGTTGAAGCCAGTGATTCAGCGTTATTGATTGGCAATGATGTCACGTGCGTGGACGGGAGATTATCCTAGTACGCTATAGCGAAACTCATCAGAACTGCTCATTGTGACAGCATTACTGCAGAAAAGTATGGATGACGCGACGCGATAACGTGAAATGAATAGTCTCACGATGCAGTGAGAACTGATCGGTGTGTGTTGTAGGAAGTGCATTGTACATTGATACAGTCGGAATTGAAACTTGTATGTGAGGTTATCGGGTTTCGGTTTGTGCTAAAATATTAACTAATATTCTTCGTTTGCTTGGGGTATTTTATTGTGTTGATTTACATTAAAGAGAGTTGGTCGATATTCTACAGTCTACGGTGATAAATAATTAATAAGAGTAGAGTAAGTGGAAAACTACGTATTATACCTATAGTGCAAAAATGTACGTAAACAGGTTTTGAATACTGTAGGTCAAATTTTTAGTTGCAGTACAAGTGAAGCGTTTCAGAGTACAACAGTTGTTTCTGTTTATTCTATATGTGAAGCCTTTCGGAGCACAACAGTTGTTTCTGTTAATTCTATATGTGAACCGTTTCAAAGCACAACTGTTGTTTCTGTTAATTCTATATGTGAAGCGTTTCAAAGCACAACTGTTGTTTCTGTTAATTCTATATGTGAAGGCTTTCGAAGCACAACAGTTGTTTCTGTTAATTCTATATGTGAAGGCTTTCGAAGCACAACAGTTGTTTCTGTTAATTCTATAAGTGAAGCCTTTCGGAGCACAACAGTTGTTTCTGTTAATTCTATATGTGCGATGAGCAGTGGGCGTAAGTCTTCAATGCATGCTCTGTAGAATAACATTGGCGCGTCCGTATGTCGTGACCTTGAACATCAGAAAATGCGGGTTTGCTCTTGGTGTACGCTGAATTTTAATAACAATCCAACAAAACAGTGAGATGCATTAAATGCCAGTTGAATTAACTTCTTGTTCGGTGAAATTCAAAACAGAAGTAACCGCAACCCAAATGATTCCTTACGAAGTCTTACGTTCAGAGCTGCTGCTAATAAAATTTGAGACAACCATGTGGGTCACAAGCCACCACGAACAATGCAGTCTGTGGCATTGTTCTCTTGTTCCATTGTTTATTCAGCATATCATCACACATATTCATTCCTTTATATTGTTGTGCATATTTTTTGTTTTCCATTATTAATTCTTCAACTATAACTTCTTTCCTTCTTTGGTTTGATCTGATTTGGTTCCTTTGTTTTATACTTTAATCAGTTATACATATTATTTACAGATTTTTTGAGTCTACATATTTCATATTTCCGTTTTATTACATTTCTTTCCTTACCATGTAGTCTACATGTATGTAGTTACACCGTCTTTCATACATAATTTGTCCCCCCCCCCAGAATTTTCAGTAACAATGATTTTTCATCTACTCTATATAATAATAATTCGTCAGTGCTATGAAATTTTATTATAATTTACATTCATTTGAGAAGGGTAGCTAACTCTGATGACCAATTGGTTCTTTGCTACTTTTTCTCCTGCACACTTTCTTTTACATATGTATTTTTATCACAATCATTAATCATTAGCACTTATTGTGTATCTTGTAATTCTGGCGTTAATTAAGAGACGAATAAAAAAATGTCTGTCTATCTGTTTGTGTGTTTTAATCTCTTGGATTGAAACCCCTAACCTCTCGCTTCACTGTAAGCTCAAAATGTGTGTAAATTGCAAGAAATTAAGTTTGATTTTTCTTCTGTGTACAGAATGATGGTGTGACGTGTCATGATTACCACCATGAATAATGTGGACGTGGAAAGCGTCAGGTCGGGTCACAGCGAGAAGTCGAACCAGTCTCGTCGCAGTCACGGCAGCGCTGGCAAGCATCGTCGCTCCCGACACCGACAAGCTCCCAATAGGGGGCGCCTCACCGGTGAAGAGATGAACGCAATAAACAGCGGTGATGGCGGCTCCCATGCCGGCGATGAGACTATAGAGGTAGAAGAAAGATTAGTGTTTTTTCATTCCAGAAATTTAAAGCGCAAGGAAACCCTTTACATGAATTTAAAAAAATTGTCTTGAAATTTTATATCAGCTACATACTGCCTTACTGCCTCGCAAAATTTGTGTTACTGTTAGTAGGAACGCTGTATATAAAGTATGTAAATTTAAACTCCCCCCTGATGGCCTTTAGACACAGCCCTGTTAACAGTACATCATTTCAAACAAATTTAGATAACATGTAAAATTTGAAAAAACAGTCAGAGCATTTATAGACCACTCTTCGCTAGCTAAGCAAAAGTATAAAGTACTACGTCTCAGTCAATAAGACTAAAAAGACTATTTTTGGTGAATCAGTGGTGCATGCTGGGAAGGTGAGTCTGCGACTTTGGCGCAAACATTTTAAATTACCAAGAATTTTTTTTCTAGTTTCATAAGTATTTCAAACAGGTAAGCATGATCAATGGAAGGCTTTTTGGGGGATGTAATTTAAAATTGCGGTTTTTTTCACTTTAAGCTGATGCACTTAGGCCTGCTTGTGTTGAATACTACATATAATCACATCTTAATCTAATAATCTATAATCTAATATATTCATTAGATTTATCCACAAAACTGCATTTTAATTTATATAAATGCAGAAGAATCCCTCGTCATTCCCAAATCATGAGTTTCGCTATTACAGGCTTTGTGTACTGACGCATTTGTTTATTTTCAGGTACAAATTATCCCTCAGGATGATAACTGGGGGGAAAACACCACGTGCATCACGGGTAACACGTCCGAGCGGTCAATATCCATGGAGGACATGTCCACGCTGCAGAAGGAATTTGACGAATCTCTCAGCTTCAAGTGTACGCAGTATCTGGGCACAGCTGTCGCCGTAATCCTGGCCTTGTTTGCATTTCTGACGCCGGTTGCGTTTGTCGTTCTTCCGGAATTCATTGCCGTACCCGGATTGACGGAAATCAGGTGTGAATACGTGAAAGTGTTAAATTTGCGTGGGCGTGTGGATGTAAATCATTTTAGAGTTATCCTTTAAATCAACAAATTCCTCTATTACCATTCCATTTTGGTACTGTGTTTGGGAACTAATATTTTAGTTTCTTAAAATATCTTATTTTAAAGTAGCTTATTATCTTAAGCTGGAAGTAGCTTGTATACAGCACAGAAACCTATAAAAACCATGTTATATAATATCTAACAATATTATATATAATATAATATCTAACAATATTATATATAATATAATATCTAACAATATTATATATAATATAATATCACTGTTATATTATAATATTATCTAACTTATTGTTTCTTTTGCCAATTTCATATTCAGTATGTACCAACAATTTTTTTGACTTGCGTTTGAAATGCTTAGATTGTATTTGGCCGGCATTGCCACTAGGCAAAACGTGTCAAACTGGGGGAATTATTGATTTGCCATTCGCAAAGAGAATTATTAGATTACAATTGTCTTTTTTAACCTTTAGATATCCAAGAGTTGTTGATGCGTTACAATTATTTTAATTACGAAACTTGAGTTAATTTAGTCGACATGTAAATGCGCGTTACAATACGTGTTTTTTCTTTCAGTTGTGATGCAGCTTGCGAAGGTTTATTGATGAGCCTTTCCTTCAAACTAGCAATCCTTCTCATCGGTTCGTGGGCATTGTTCTACCGTCGACCTAAAGCCAGCATGCCTCGTGTTTTTGTGCTAAGAGGCATCGTGCTAGTGATGACGTTCATTTTCACCTTTTGCTACTGGCTGTTCTACGGCGTGCGCATACTTGCCGGAGAGGAAAAACAGTCGAGTAGCTTCGAGAACTTGATCCCGGCAGACTTCGACTACGATCGTAGCCTAGACTTTGCCACCATGCAGAGAAATGCCGACATGTATTATAAAATTGTGCAGTACGCCGTGTCGTTTATAGACGCGCTGCTGTTTATTCACTATCTAGCTGTGATTTTGCTGGAAATTCGACAGATGCAGTCTCAGTTTACTATAAACGTTGTGCGATCGCCAGATGGCGAACATCGGGCTTACAACATGGGACAGCTGAGCATCCAACGTGCAGCTGTGTGGGTGCTAGAACAATACTACAAAGACTTCCCCGTGTATAATCCCTACCTAGAGAAAATACCGTCACGAACTCACAAGAACGGTAGCGCTTCGAATAGTTTTAAATTCTACGATATCGATTCCGTCGGCGGGACAAACTCGCTGCAGGGTCGGTCGCGAGCCGTCATGGCGGCGGCGGCAAGGAGGCGGGATTCCGGGCACAATGAGAGGTTCTACGAAGAGTTGGAGTACGAACGACGTTTGCGACGTAGGAAAGCTAGATTAGTTTCTGCAGCGGAGGAAGCATTTACTCACATCAAGAGACTGCAAAATGAACCTGGTATACTATTTTCTTTTCTATATCTTCATGTAGAGCTCATTCCTTCTCGTTTCCCTCTGTAATTTACTTGCTGATGTGTAGTGTAAATTTTGAGTTTACAGTGTTCCCTCGCTACTTTGCAGTTCGTTTATTGCGGACTCGCTGTTTTGTGGGTTTTAAAAGATATCAATGTACAATATTTATCGCGGTATTTTCGCTGTTTCGCGGGTTTTTGCGGTACTCCGTCTAAAGTATTTTTGCACATGCATAGTACGTATTGTACAGTAATGTATAGATTTGATGAACTTTGCCTAAAAAAATTGCAAAATGTATAAAAATATATTAAAGATATTAATTCTAACATTAAAAGGATATAATAAATCATAAAAAATTCCCATTTACAGTAAATAGTGTATTTATTTGGCGGATGAATACACACCAGAAACGAAATGTAGTACTTGCGCCCGCATGAGATGCGGGGAAGGGTTAGGTATGAGAGTGTGGGGAGGGTTTATAAAGACTTAAAATAATGTATAACACTGTAATCTAACCTTTTTTTAACAACCGAATTACTGATGAATTATGTGGGTGATATTCATGGTGTTTAAAAACACGAATAAACGGTGGAAATATCCTGGTGTGTAGAAGTTATGCTGATAAAATCACAAAAAGTCTTACAGTAAGAGATGATACTAGAATAACTTGGTGTTCCACACGTCCGGTACAAGTATGACCACTTTTATTAGATTTTGAGTGATTAATGCAATATTAGCATGAATTTAGCTTTTTTAGCGCACTAATATTATGGCTTTGGGCTTTTGTACTGTGGTAGAGAAAGAAAGTTCCAGAGAAAACACGATTACAGAAGGGTAGAGATTTCGTAGCCTATGTTACAGGGTATTCCGTGTTATTTTATTTTGCCCTGTCGTAAATTTTGACTCCCTAAACATAAAAATTTGAAACTGCTGTTATATACAGCTAGGAAGCTCCTTCAAAGTAAAATATATAGATAAGTAACATTTGTAGACGATTCTTGTAATAATGTGTTAGTAATTCGTAACTTTAAAGAAAGGTTTGTAACTAATTAAGGTGTACTATTTATTGATGTTACATCAGGTCCGGCTATTCCGATGGATCCTGCGGAAGCAGCGCAGGCGGTCTTCCCAACACTAGCCAGAGCTTTACAAAAGTATCTTCGCGTAACCAGGCAACAACCGTACTACACGTTGGAGAGCATACTCGGTAGGATTTTCGCAAATTGATATTTTCAGTTGTTAATCATTCAAGTTTGGTTTGCGGACATGAGCATCACAAGATCTTGATTAGGCAGAGGATGCGACTAAAAGAGACTTTTCCATTTCGTATTTTACAAGTAGCATCACAAGATCTTGATTAGGCAGAGGATGCGACTAAAAGAGACTTTTCCATTTCGTATTTTACAAGTAGCATCACAAGATCTTGATTAGGCAGAGGATGCGACTAAAAGAGACTTTTCCATTTCATATTTTACAAGTAGCATCACAAGATCTTGATTAGGCAGAGGATGCGACTAAAAGAGACTTTTCCATTTCGTATTTTACAAGTAGCATCACAAGATCTTGATTAGGCAGAGGATGCGACTAAAAGAGACTTTTCCATTTCGTATTTTACAAGTAGCATCACAAGATCTTGATTAGGCAGAGGATGCGACTAAAAGAGACTTTTCCATTTCGTATTTTACAAGTAGCATCACAAGATCTTGATTAGGCAGAGGATGCGACTAAAAGAGACTTTTCCATTTCGTATTTTACAAGTAGCATCACAAGATCTTGATTAGGCAGAGGATGCGACTAAAAGAGACTTTTCCATTTCGTATTTTACAAGTAGCATCACAAGATCTTGATTAGGCAGAGGATGCGACTAAAAGAGACTTTTCCATTTCGTATTTTACAAGTAGCACCACAAGATCTTGATTAGGCAGAGGATGCGACTAAAAGAGACTTTTCCATTTCATATTTTACTAGTAGCATCGCAAGGTCTTGATTAGGTAGAGGATGCGACTAAAAGAGACTTTTCCATTTCATATTTTACAAGTAGCATCACAAGATCTTGATTAGGCAGAGGACGTGACTAAAAGGAAGTTTCCATTTCGCATTTTACAAGTAGCATTTTTTTCATTTTGGAAAGTCCCTCATTTTGTAAATTTGCTATCTTACAATTTCCTACAATTTCAAGTTTGTAGAATGCGGCCACTTTTACTAATATTGCAACAGCTTGCACATGTAAATTGGTTCGTGCTCCGTCAACCGTCCATACCTGCCTGATTAATAATTGATGACTCACTGCAAAGTTAATTGCTGCTTGAAGAAACTGAGATTAATGGTTCAGTTTCGTGACAAACTGACTAATGTTACCGTAGCTGTTGATAAATGATGATAGATCTTATAAGCTGTTCGTCTGCCACGTAGGTTACCATATGGTTGAGAAAAATCACTGACTTTATAGTTGTCTGACATTAATGAGCCATATTACATATTTTTGGCGATAAGTGCTTAAACAATATTCAGTTTCAAATCAGATTTGTAATGATAAACCTGAAATGTAAAAAGACTGAGCATTGTGCAGTTGTAACATTGTTTCATTGGCCAAATTCTCATTTGAATTCCTTAAAATTTAGTTAATCATGATGATTAAAAATTCTTGAGTTACGTCAGTTTAGTGTTTGTGCTGTTTGTATCGTGCTTCATGATGCGACTGTAAGTTCAGTAAGTAAAAAACAACTGACTTACACTTATGTTCTTCAAATCCTTACAATTGCAAGGAGTGACTTATGTTCTTTAAATCCTTACCAAATGTTGCAAGGTGTGACTTATGTTCTTCAAAGCCTGACCATTGCAAGGAATGACCTTAAGAAAAGAATCACCAGACAGGATTCGAAACAAAATTGTCTTGCTTCAGCAAAGCATGTAAACTAATGAAACTTTAAGCTTCTCATAAAACTGCTCTTACACTGTTGCATAAGTTATAAATTAGCTACAACAATCTTTTGAAGTTTCTTCTTTTTGCAGTTTAGATTCTAATGCAATTTTTTATTTCATTTACAGAACATTTGGCTGTTTGCATAAGCCACGATATGTCACCAAAATCTTTCCTGGAGCGCTACCTGCAGCCCGTACCGGGAATTTTTAACAATCGCGATTACAACGCAATTCAAACATGGGCATTAGTCAGCGACTTAGCGCCGAGTCGTGCAATAGAAGATGCAATGGTGTTTCAGCTGAAAAACGGCGAGGTTTCTCTCCTGATAAACGTGCGAAGGATTCCCCATTTTAATGTCACCGAGGAGGTGATCGATCCGAAAAATAACCGTTTCGTTTTGAGACTGAACTCTGAAACGTCGGTGTAATTGCTTGGGCTTCCTAAAATTCATTCGATGTAAATTATAAATTATGTCAAGCGTTGTGTTGTTTGTGTTGCACAGCATAAGTGTTGATTTGTATCACAAATTGCTGACATATCTTTGTATTTGAGTAAGATAATGAAATTCTGTGGGCTTGGTTTTGAAAATCAAATCATGTTAGAGGTGATTGGAGACACTTGATTAAGATTTGGCTTTGAACCCCCAGGTTTTAATTGATGGAAAACAAAGCTTTTTGCGACATTTTTTATGGCAGCCTTTGAATAATGTTTTTCTGTCTTCCAACGATAATTTAATACGATGTCCTGCCTGAGTATTGATGAACCATGTGATGGTGATTTCATTTTATCCTTTTAAGTGGTTATTTGCATTAGTTTTTCCCTACAAAACTGTTGCATTTGCACCATCTGATTTACACTTTTGCATTCCTTCCCTTTCCCGTAAGTGCATAGCTGTGTGATTCCTAATCCTTCCTTCTTTTTGTTTTTCTAGTGAGCAGTTATTCCAGAGTCCGGACCAAAGTATAAAAACAACAGAAAGTAATGAAACTCTCACTCCACAGTTAGTTTTGCCTTTACAGTCAAGAGTTAGTGTTGCCTTCATGGTCAAAAGTTAGTGTTGCCTTTACAGTCAAGAGTTAGTGTTGCCTTTACGGTCGAGAGTTAGTGTTGCCTTTACAGTCAAGAGTTAGTGTTGCCTTTACGGTCAAGAGTTAGTGTTACCTTTACGGTCAAGAGTTAGTGCTGCCTTTACGGCCAAGAGTTAGTGTTGCCTTTACGGTTGAAAGTTAGTGCTGCCTTTACAGTCAAGAGTTAGTGTTGCCTTGACGATCGAGCAATAGAAACAGAAGAAAAAGTACAATGAGATGTCTTTAATCCTAAATTATAGGCAACTCAAAATACATTTCTGAGTAATTTGACCATAAACGTTTGCATCGGCATCCAATGGTTGAGGAGTTTTGAACTAAATTTTATACCGTGGCCCATTGCAAAAACGAAATGCATAACAATATGCGACTTTCGTCACTTTCCGTTCAATACACCGTGATTCAGACTATGGTCAGTGGTATAAATTCATTACTTCAGAGCAGTTCCTTAATAATTCACTTGTCCGTCTGGTGTAGAATTTTACTGTTCTACTGAATACAAAGTTCAATAGAAAAATCTCCATGTTGGCTTTAATTCAGCTGTATGCAGTCTTAAAAACGGTCTTGATATAATTATTGTGAGTGTCATAAAGATGGCCGTAGCATTTTTAAATTGTGGCTCAACTTCTTTCAAGCTAAGTCAGCATGTTTGTGCGGAGACATGACGTAAGATCATAAGTTAATTTATGAATTAGATGCAATTAATAAGCTGAAGGATAGTTACTATGTTGTTAATAAACTAATAAAATAGTTAGGAAAGAAAGAGTTAAGTGTTATTTTTGGGATCCAATGCTTGTGTGTGAATGTAGTGTGATAATAGTAACCGTCTGACGTGTTTACGTGTTGTTATTATTATTATTGTGATGACATCACAGTGACAATGCATGTGCATTCATCTTCTCGGCCTATTTATAATAGCTGCCATGTGTATATTTATAAATTTGTTGTTAGTACTGTACATACAGACATTTTTCGCTTCATATGCAAGTTTTGAAAAAGTTGTATTTTGTAGTGGCGTGGATTTTGTAAATTTTTATTACTTAAGACTCGGACAATATGAACTTAATGATGCCACGTATGCTTCCTGGCACTTTAGCTACGTTAGCTGAACGTTAAGGCAATCATGCAAACTTCTAAATTTAATGGCAAATAATTGTAAATTTTTTTTACTTTTTTCCTCATCACTGTTTGTGTCTAACCTGCAAGAATATGTACATATTTCATTAGTGCTTCTTATTCATTCTTTTTATAAAGAGTTCAGCACTCTGCAGGCTGGCAAGATCTCTTGTGTGGCGGTACTGGAACTTTGCACATTGTCAAGGATATCCGGTTAAGATAACTGAGCTGGCATATGAGTATCAAGCCATGTTTTGCTGCATGTTTACATACCTTCCTCCGGAGGTGAACAACCGTGTGAAGTTCATGCAGTGACTCGACCACTCAAATATTCCCCTTTCATTGAGTACACGTATTTGCTTGGAGATGAGTTTTTATATATATCTGTGACAATTTTTTTCAATCAGATTTTGTAAATTTATATTGTACATGTATAAATGTAAGTATAATATACATTACTGCACAAACATAATGCTAAAGACAAACTAAATCTTTTTTATATATATATATCAATATTCTTCACAAACACATATTGACATGCCTAAAGGTAATAACAGAAATAACACTGGAGAATTATTTTAAAAAATTCATAGACAGTTTAACATTATTTCTTAGAAAGCCGTAGTGTGATATTACACGTATGGACTAACTAACCCGTGCAAGAAATGGAAGAACCAGTCAGAACAACCGGAAAGACAAAACAATTTTCAGACACAACACTAAATTCTTGCTTGTCAAATATATTTGTTTCGTTTTGAAATATCAAGATTGCAGCAATGGCATTTCGAGAATATGGTTTCTTTTTTACGCTAACTCTCTGTTACGATATTCGCAAATTTATACATACGATTATACCAAATTCGGAATACGTTTGTTCCATACACAAAAATATACACCACGTAGTTTTATTTTAAACTATAAAGACTTAATAATGATGATGCTAAAATTCGGTTTACAATCATTTGGGGTGACAAAGATACTAGATCTATTTAAATCTACAGATCCAGCTAGTTTTTAATTCTAGCAACACATTGACAGAGAAGGTTCTAGTTGCTACTATTTAACAGGCCTTTTGACCAAACGATTTTAAAATTACACATTGCAAAAAAATAAATTGGCAGGTAAAGTCTTCTCATTGAGTCTTCCCATGCAATATTTTTGACAGCAATGGATCAAATATTACTCTCACTATAATACATGTCACAGATTCTGCATGACGTATTATCAGATACGTACAAGGAGAAAAATCTCAGTCTGTAATACAATAACATAATTCATGCATTTTCACAAAAGGCTGTTCATATACAAATTACTTTCTATACCTAACATGTATGGCGTACTCGTGTACAACGGAGCTACGTAACTTACCGGCGATGCCGAAGAGTCAACTAGTCGGTGACAAATTTTCCTTTCCCTCGATGTTTCCCCGGGATTGGCGTTTGCTTCCGTCCTTCTGTGAAACGTTGTTTATCTGATCGTCGAGGACGCGAATTTTCTTGTGAGCTTGAACCAATTCCTAGAAAATCAAACGCTTTTATTTGTATAATATAAGTGACAGTACTATGCTGTGTGTCAACTTTCTGTGTAAGAAAATGTTATCTGTAGCCAGTAGGCACGAACATGGAACGTTCGAGTTTTTTTCAGTTTGAATTCGATTAAAAAATTCAGCACTTCGGCTACATATATTCTTTATCATTAGAACATTTGAGACATCATCAGTATCAACACAGTTTAGCCGCAATTTCCGTGCAAATTTTTTAAACAGATTATTGGTGTTTCTACTGCAGAAGAAAATCGAGTAGCACGTATTATCTGTAAAATCGCTTTTTATTAATGATTCGAAAATCTTTAAAACGGAAATCATTTCTGGTTTCAAATCTTGAAATACGTTAATTCAAGTTTGAATTCGGCTAAATTCGAATTCTGGTAGAAAATGCTCACCTGTAGTAGCCAGTTATACAAGTATACATCTGCACAAAATTTTGTAGACGGAGACCTAGCCATACTGTGTGGGTCTGTATTTAAATTTGTTGTATTCATGGAAACTTTCTCAAATTTTTTCTAAGCGGGTGGAAAAGCGTAAGAATTTTTGGACACCCACCCCACTCAAGGTGAATCATCAGGTATCTGAATTAGAACATTTAAACTCCAGCTGCAGCACCAGATCATTAAGTCAAGCACATATGATGCAGCACAACATGCATGAAATTACACTAGAGCATGCAGGCGCATTCTCAAGCACACATGATGCAGCATAACATGCACGAACTTACACTAGAGCAAGCAGGCCAATTCTCAAGCACACATGATGCAGCATAACATGCACAAACTCGCACTAGAGCATTCAGGCGCATTCTCAAGCACACATGATGCAGCACAACATACATGAAATCACACTAGAGCATGCAGGCCCATTCTCAAGCACACATGATGCAGCACAACATACATGAAATCACACTAGAGCATGCAGGCCCATTCTCAAGCACTCGTGATGCTGCACAACATACATGAACTAACATTAGAGCATGCAGGCGCATTCTCAAGCACACATGATGTAGCATAACATGCACAAACTCACACTAGAGCATGCAGGCACATTCTCAAGCACACATGATGTAGCATAACATGCACAAACTCACACTAGAGCATGCAGGCGCATTCTCAAGCACACATGATGCAGCATAACATGCACGAACTTACACTAGAGCAAGCAGGCCAATTCTCAAGCACACATGATGCAGCATAACATGCACAAACTCGCACTAGAGCATTCAGGCGCATTCTCAAGCACACATGATGCAGCACAACATACATGAAATCACACTAGAGCATGCAGGCCCATTCTCAAGCACACATGATGCAGCACAACATACATGAAATCACACTAGAGCATGCAGGCCCATTCTCAAGCACTCGTGATGCTGCACAACATACATGAACTAACATTAGAGCATGCAGGCGCATTCTCAAGCACACATGATGTAGCATAACATGCACGAACTCACACTAGAGCATGCAGGCACATTCTCAAGCACACATGATGTAGCATAACATGCACAAACTCACACTAGAGCATGCAGGCGCATTCTCAAGCACACATGATGCAGCATAACATGCACGAACTTACACTAGAGCAAGCAGGCCAATTCTCAAGCACACATGATGCAGCATAACATGCACGAACTCACACTAGAGCAAGCAGGCGCATTCTCAAGCACACATGATGCAGCATAACATGCACGAACTCACACTAGAGCATGCAGGCGCATTCTAAAGCACACATGATGTAGCATAACATGCACAAACTCGCACTAGGGCAAGCAGGCGCATTCTCAAGCACTCGTGATGCTGCACAACATACATGAACTAACATTAGAGCATGCAGGCGCATTCTCAAGCACACATGATGTAGCATAACATACACGAGCTCACACTAGAGCATGCAAGTCCATTCTCAATAACCAGCAACATGGCAAACTGACTTAGAAAGACAAATAATGTATTCCAAAAACAACAACTGCACATTAGTGTTCTGATTCAGTTTTTTTTTGAAGTCAACGAAAAACTTGTCCTGCAAGAGTACAATTAAATCCTGTACTTTGATATCAGGCGACATTTTTACTGACCTCTCGCAGTTTATTGTTTTCCTTTTTTAACGCAAAATGATATTGAATTTTCTGCTTCTGGTTTTGATGCCCGACTAACTTGGCATGCTCTATCGACAGGTTGTCCCTTTCAGCTTTCACCTCATTTAACTCCTGCATCGATACATAAAAACATTGTAAATACATTGTAAGTACATAAAAACATTGTAAATACATTGTACATGCAGCTATTTCTAGACCCAAGACTACTGCTTTAGATTTTCTACTGCGTGAAGCACTCTTCTTTATAATGCCGCTACTTCTTAAGCATTGTTACGGCAGACTAGAGATCAAAACTTGCCGTGATCTCTAACAGTAAGCACGAGCTGACACTCATTTCTCTATTCATTGCGAGAAATGTCGAGAGTAACTCAGAAACATGTTCAGACTAGTTACTCTACGACAGTAAGCACGAGCTGACACTCATTTCTCTACTCATTGCAAAAAGTGTCGAGAGTAACTCGCTGAGATGTTCACACTAGACAGTAAATCAACCCCCAACAACTATCGGAGAATTTGCAATTTCTTGCCGACAGTAACTCGCAAAGCAGTTCATACTTCGAGTAAGCTATCAGAGAGAAAACTCTAACCCTATCCCTAGCCATTAAATTTGTCCAGCCACACGACAATAAATGCAAACTAAAGGAATTCTTGCAACATAGGGACAACAGATAAACTTTTTGTGTATGTTTACATTTTGTAAAAAGCTAGTGCCAAAATGCTTACCCCACATGAGTGACATCTCTTGCCGTACATAAGCTCGTTAAAAAAACAAGAAATAATGCAATGAACACATCAGTACCTATATACTATAACTAGTTTACTACAATTGCTGACAGTCATTGTGCACAAGCAGCACAATGTTTGTGATAAACAAGTATCACATGCCTCACGTCCGAAAGTGCAAAATTAAATAAAATCTCTAATTCAAAGAATGTTGAACTCGCGCTATTGAAAGCAACTCAGTACAGTGATTACTCTGCCATCTATATACACAGAGTAACGGTGAAACGGCCAAATGGGAAGAAAAGGGAATTTTCAAATATATTGCAAAAAACTTTACATGTAGTTATATTACTTGGCATTGTGCTTGCCTGTTTAAAGACTTACAAAATTGGATTTTTTTTGATAATTTAAAATGTTCTTGCCAATTGGTATAAATAATATTGTACTGCCATCCTAGTGTGCACCACTGATTCACCAAAAAACACATAATTGATCTTGCTAACAGAATTTTTGGAAAAATTATCGACAAATTTAAACTTTTGCTTAGTTAGCAGAGTGTGTTACGAATGCTGTGGTTTTTTTTCAAACTTTATGCAATGTTATTTAAAATGACTTACCATTACAATGGCTGCGCCTAAGAGTCATTGCAAGAGTTTAAATTTACAAGTTTTATACAGCATTACTGCTAATACAATTATTTCTAATTACGGCATTTCACCTGACACTAAAAAGCAGATATTAAAAACATCGGTGTCCCTTTACCTTCAACATCCTGCACTGCATTTCTCGCAACTGCTCCACTGAAGAGGCGTACTCCTCTTTTTCAGCGAAAGTCTTTTCTTCCTGACGTTCGACGCGCACGAGTTTTTCACTTGTGCATTTCAGTTTCTCATTTGTCTGCTCAAAAGCTGACTCCAACTCCTTTATTCTGAAAATGGAAGAAAGTGTCTTGAAATTCAAACCTTCTTATGACTATGTAGTAATGGTTGCATCGATCTTCTATTCTCACGTTATTTTACGTTACCTCAGTTGTGGCTCGTGTATAGGTACTGTGGAACTGCAGTGCCCCCTATTTTCACTCAGTTTATCGATAATATTCAGTATATAAAGTATTTTTTCTTTAGTTCTTTCATTACACTTGTTCGGAACCAGAGCACGTGAGGGTAGTACTGTTTGCTTTACAGCTAAACACACTGCGAATGCACACATATCTGAGATAACACACTGTATGCTGCACTGCTAGCATCTGCTGCTAGGTAGAAAAAGTACTGTCACTCACACAGTTTGTTGTCAGTTGACACGTGCTTAAAATTCGTGTACCGGCATAATCTTGAACTGCAACAATTTAAACCTATTCCAAGCAAAAAATTTTTTGTTCAGGATTTTATCAAGTTTATGTATGAATTTTTGTATGTTTGCACAGTGCGCTCCAGCAACGCGATGTTTAGTTCTTGTGCGCATGCGGCTATGCGTACATGTGTGAACTTGTTCGTACATGCGCACTTTCGGAAGAAAGAGTGCTGTCGCTCATGCAGTGTGTGTTGTCAATTGTCAGGTGCTTAAAATTCGTGGCATATTTTTGAACTGCGACAATCTAGGCAATTTGTAAGCAAACAATATTTTTTTAGTAGTTTATGTAAAAATTTTCATATGTTTGTTTGTTTAAAATTACAATTACAAATTACAGTATTAAAATTACACGTGTTTGTTTCGTTTTAAACGGTATTAAAAGTAAAACAATGGCTAAACATTTTCTGATGCAGCGCCCCCTTCCCCCAGTAATTTGTACTACAGGCTGCTACTGCATGGTTAGCTTGATTACTTAATGCAAGAGAGGAGCATGTTTAGCAAGGGACTATTTTCACCAATCACAGTCTTACTCTTTGACTAACGAGCGACAATTTTTCCCTGCATATGCACAAGTACTAATTTTGATCATCGTTCGAAGCTTTTCACAGTTATTCCACTTTACTGTGAACATACTTAATTTTATTTTTAACTAAGTGTTGTTAATTAAAATTCAGCATTTTATCAACTAAAATATTCACATTAAATGACTCAGAATATTTTGACTCAACTTGAGTCTACCTCAGTTATGCAATATCTGAAATTTAAGTGACATAATCCAATTTATTTATAGGGTTAAGCATTAATACACACAAATACATTACCATTATTATATGTGAATGTTAATCGTTACCTCAATAAATTAAATTATGTAACTTAAAATATATATATACAATAAGTTTGTAGTTTTGATCAGCCACTGTCATGATCACATTTATGGCAAAGAATATGAAAAATTTATTCAATGAGATGATAAACTTCTCTTAAAGCTTTGGTTTTCAACCAATGAACAGTTAAGGTCATGTGATGTACAGCGTACAACCTACAAATTTCTTTGTCTGTAATCTTCATTTCTCTTTACATTCTCATGTGAATCTAATCTTCCTTTTCATTATCATTTCATTGTCATTTCTTTAATCTAACTGTCACCTTTGTATCACCTCCTTGCTTATCTTATTCTGCATCTTCTGCACCTTTTCTTTCCATTTTGCTTTTCTGCTCAGGCCAATGCAAGTTCATCTTCCTGGCCTGAGCCGATATCTTAACACGTGGTGAAACTTTAATTTCTGTTTTGTTTGCAGTAGTAAGAGCTTGTATTGTAACCAAGTCACTGGGGGGAGGGGGGGGGGCAAGCCAGCCCAACTCAGTGCTGGTCCCAAGCCCGGATAAATAGGGAGAGTTAGAGTCAGGAAGGGCATCCGCCTGTAAAAACTGCGCCAAAACCTTCTATGAATGAGTCGGTGAGACTTAAAGGTGAAGTTCACAAAGAAGTGGTCAGACCTGCTCTAATCTATGGGCTGGAAGCAGCTTCTCTAAAGAAGACCGAAGAGAAGAAAATGGGTGTGGTGGAGATGAGGATGTTGAGATGAATGGTGGGAATAACAAGATTAATATCAGAGGAACAGTAAAAGTAGTGGAAGGCTCGCAAGATTGCGCTGGTATGGACACCTGAAAAGAAGAGTCGGGGAAGATCTTGTGGGAAGGGAAGACATAAATGAAGCGATGGTCAACAACAGGAATGCGTGGAGAAGACTCATTCACAACGGCGACCCCGAATAGGGAAAAGCTGGGAAGAAGAAGAAGAAGAAGTAAGAGCTTGTATTGTAATGTACGCAATAATACGTTGTAAGTAACAATGTATTATTCATGACATTCTGGAAACAAACTAAAGACTAAAAAATTGGGGAATGTTTGCTTATCTTCGAGACTTTAATGCAAAAAAGTGTAGTCATTAGTCATAAGTCATTTATTACACATTACACATTTACAATAGTTTCATGTACAATATCTAGTGAAAGGGCCTACAATGGATATACAAATAAGAAATACTGCACAGGAAAAGCCTCAAACACTGTTCACTTATATACGAAGGTAAATGTGTTGCGGGCAATCAAAAAGCAGGGCTTGTTAGATTGTCCCACACAATGATAGAAAAAAAAGTATTGGAAATAATCTGAAAATTTAAAGTGAATCGTGATTAAAAAAAACATTTAGTGCTTAAAATGGAATGATGTAATGAATGAAGCTCATATATGGAATGATATAAAAGATAGAAAGACTATTATTTGTTAATAGTATGTAAAATTAAAATAACTTGATTAAGCTAACACCACTGTTTTGCAGCTTCCTCATCTCCATTCTGTCTAAAGATGGAATGAAGAGGGTTAGTTTGGTAGTAATTTGAATCAACGACTCAATAACTAAAATCTGATAATTCATACCGGTTAACTAACGTCGATCGTTCAGTTTGAGATTTACTACGCTCAGTCTGTGCGGAATGGAGTATCTCCTTCATGCTGGTGATTTCAGCCGACATTCTCGCTACATCATCCTTGTGATGCTGACGACTACAATATGGGAAATCTTAATGAATAAATTATAAGTACATATTGTTGCGCATTCAGACTAGTGAATTTTCTAGTGTAATTCTCCACTGCAGTTGAATTTTCTAGTGAATTCTCAGGTGTAATTCGCAAAAGTTTTCAGACTAGAGAGTAAAACTTACTGCGAGTTACTCTGCTGATACTCCCTTCTCTGTTCACTGTGAGAAGTGTCAACAGTAACTCACCAAGGCGTTCAAGCTAGACAGTAACTCGCACGAGACAGTAACTAGACAGTAAATCCACTCACACTAAATGTTGGAGAGTCTGCAATAACTTGGCGTCAGTAACTCGCAAAGGAGTTCACAGTTTTGAGTTTACTGTCAAAGAGAAAAACTTGCTAGTCTGAACGCAATTGTTAAGTTAAACTTCGTTGCAAATCACAGAAGTTATTGAAACATTCAATGAATTTAAACAGCAAAAAATGCAGTATGTTTTTTATATATGTATAAAACATTACAAAAAATTATAATTATTTTTCCAAAGACTTAAATGTCATCGATTCATAGCGATAAAGAGACATTTTACGAAAGATCACAGGGAAATGAACTTACATTTCAAGGTAAAGCGCCATCTGTTGTTTTAATTTCTCCTCGGCTGTTTTGCAACGCGTCTCCAAGGACGACTTGCACTTTTCCTCGTCTTCAATTGAATCCTGAAACAAGAAGCAGAGGGGAAAATGGAGACTGAAATAGGCGATAATTAGGACTGCTATTTTATTCAAATGCAAATCACTCATGCGAGGTGAATTAATGTAATTAGACGCAAGCATATCGTGGGTCTTGAGAAAATTGGAAACGTGGCAGAATGAACTGGCAAGAAAGCAAGTAATGGGTCGTTGAGACTAGCCAGTTTTCTCTCTGAGAGTAAACTCACACGTCAAGTTTTGTCGCGTTTAATCTTGTGCTTGCTGTAGGAGAGAACTCGCAGCAACTGTCTGAGAGTTTACTGTAGGAGAGAACTTGCAGCAACTGTCTGAGAGTTTGCTGTAGGAGAGAACTTGCAGCAACTGTCTGAGAGTTTGCTGTAGGAGAGAACTCGTAGCAGCTGTCTGAGAGTTTGCTGTAAGAGAGAACTCGTAGCAACTGTCTGAGAGTTTGCCGTAGGAGAGAACTCGCAGCAACTGTCTGAGAGTTTGCTGTAGGAGAGAACTCGTGCAGCAGTTTACTGTAGGAGAGAACTCGTAGCAACTGTCTGAGAGTTTACTGTAGGAGAGAACTCGTAGCAGCTGTCTGAGTTTACTGTAGGAGAGAACTCGTAGCAACTGTCTGAGAGTTTGCCGTAGGAGAGAACTCGTAGTAACTGTCTGAGAGTTTGCCGTAGGAGAGAACTCGCAGCAGCTGTCTGAGAGTTTGCCGTAGGAGAGAACTCGCAGCAACTGTCTGAGAGTTTGCCGTAGGAGAGAACTCGCAGCAACAGTCTGAGAGTTTGCCGTAGGAGAGAACTCGCAGCAACTGTCTGAGAGTTTGCCGTAGGAGAGAACTCGTAGTAACTGTCTGAGAGTTTGCCGTAGGAGAGAACTCGCAGCAACTGTCTGACAGTTTGCCGTAGGAGAGAACTCGTGCAGCAGTTTGCTGCAAGAGAGAACTCGCAGCAACTGTCTGAGAGTTTGCTGTAGGAGAGAACTCGTAGCAGCTGTCTGAGAGTTTGCTGTAGGAGAGAACTCGTGCAGCAGTTTACTGTAGGAGAGAACTCGTAGCAACTGTCTGAGAGTTTACTGTAGGAGAGAACTCGTAGCAACTGTCTGAGAGTTTACTGTAGGAGAGAACTCGCAGCAACTGTCTGAGAGTTTGCCGTAGGAGAGAACTCGCAGCAACTGTCTGAGAGTTTGCCGTAGGAGAGAACTCGCAGCAGCTGTCTGAGAGTTTGCCGTAGGAGAGAACTCGCAGCAACTGTCTGAGAGTTTGCCGTAGGAGAGAACTCGCAGCAACAGTCTGAGAGTTTGCCGTAGGAGAGAACTCGCAGCAACTGTCTGAGAGTTTGCCGTAGGAGAGAACTCGCAGCAACTGTCTGAGAGTTTGCCGTAGGAGAGAACTCGCAGCAACAGTCTGAGAGTTTGCCGTAGGAGAGAACTCGCAGCAACTGTCTGAGAGTTTGCCGTAGGAGAGAACTCGCAGCAACTGTCTGAGAGTTTGCCGTAGGAGAGAACTCGCAGCAACTGTCTGAGAGTTTGCCGTAGGAGAGAACTCGCAGCAACTGTCTGAGAGTTTGCCGTAGGAGAGAACTCGTGCAACTGTCCGAGAGTTTGCCGTAGGAGAGAACTCGCAGCAACTGTCCGAGAGTTTACTGTAGGAGAGAACTCGCAGCAACTGTCCGAGAGTTTGCCGTAGGAGAGAACTCGCAGCAACTGTCTGAGAGTTTGCCGTAGGAGAGAACTCGCAGCAACTGTCTGAGAGTTTACCGTAGAAGAGAACTCGCAGCAACTGTCTGAGAGTTTGCTGTAGGAGAGAACTCGTAGCAGCTGTCTGAGAGTTTACTGTAGGAGAGAACTCGCAGCAGCTGTCTGAGAGTTTACTGTAGGAGAGAACTCGCAGCAGCTGTCTGAGAGTTTACTGTAGGAGAGAACTCGCAGCAGCTGTCTGAGAGTTTACTGTAGGAGAGAACTCGCAGCAGCTGTCTGAGAGTTTACTGTAGGAGAGAACTCGCAGCAGCTGTCTGAGAGTTTACTGTAGGAGAGAACTCGCAGCAGCTGTCTGAGAGTTTACTGTAGGAGAGAACTCGCAGCAGCTGTCTGAGAGTTTGCAAAAACTTGCCGATAGTAACTCGCAAAACCGTTCACACTTGCAAATTTACTTTCAGAGAGAAAACTCACGAAAGAAAACTCGCTAGTCTGAAGTCATCATAAGTTATTCAAATACAGTGAAATAGTTGATAATAATTGATAAAATATCTGTAGAAATATTGTAGCAATAACGTAGCACAATTTTTAATTTTTATAAGTTTTATCCAAAGTTGTCATCTAGGTTGTCATTAGTCCAATCTTATCCTCTTAATGTTCATAAAAGTAATTCCTGTTAAGACTAATGTATGGTACATGGCAAAAAAGATTCAACTCATGTACAATAGACGTTGTTTAAGTTTTAAAAATTTCAAGGTTGATCTCGTGAAATAATTCGTTGAAATTACGGGAAGAATCAAATGGAATAATGTTTCACAAAGTGAAATTTGGCGACTCACTTTCAAAGTAGAAATTTCATCACATTTTGTCTTCAGCTGTGATTCAAGGAACTCGTGTTGTGTCAATAACGTGTCCTGCTGATTTTGCAGAGTAGAAACGAAAAGTTAAGGCAGTAAACAAAGATTCTTTCACAAAATTCGGGACCCGAAAACCCTCAAACGCAGTGCCCACTTAAACAGATATTTGCGATGTGACCAAATACTAGTTCACTATCAATGATTGTGCCTCTAAGCCTAAGGTATCTCAGCCACAATTCGGATGCATAACATACATCCTCCCACGATAGTGATATTGATACCGCCAGAGGTGAGTATCAAACTCTCGCCACTACCGCTAAGCTACAGAACTTACATAATTCAATCTTGAGATTCCTTAAGCAAGAATTGATTGAAAAGACGTATCATTCTCGTCTTTTTTTTTTGTTTTACAAACTTGATATTTTCAATTAGATATGTCTTGTTGATTATTTAAATTTCTTTACTACATTCAAATAAAGCAAAAAAAAACGTTGAAAGAGATTTTTCAATTTACTGGTAATCTTGCCTAAATGTGCCCGCACATTTTTTCAATTAATTTTGTATTTTCGTTAAAGCAAAACTGGACCCAATATTACACTGCAGCTCAAAACAATCTACTCTTTAAAATAATGAAAGGAAACAAACTATTTTATAAAGAATGACTTACGTGAAAAAATTATTACCACACAAACACAATTTCGCGTTCGCACCACTAGTTCTTCGCTGTTACATGCATTTCGCCGTTTGCTAGTTAACGGGGTACTAGCGCAAAGCGTTGCACAAAAAACAGGTGCTGTACCTCTCAGTTCAGATGTGTTAGTTTGCGACGAACTGCACACGCTCGACAGCTCATGCGTGAGTACAACGGTAAATTTGAAATTTGAATTTTTTACATTGAAAATCACATTTTGATATGGAAAATTATGTTAGTTTGTGATGTCATAAACAGTTGGGCTCGCCAGCTATTAATTAAGATTTAAATCTATTATTAAATTGTCAGTAACGCTTTTATAGTATTATTGGTATTAAAACGTATGCTTTTTACCGCTCTTGAAAATGGGGTAGTATGTGAAAAATCACCCTGTCTTCCTTTAACCCTTGCGAGGGGTTTAAGTTGGTGAGGACTGACGCGGCAAGACACTTCATCACTAACACTGGCCCTAGACTTTGGAATAAGATAAACGAATACATAAAAAATTCTTTATCTATAAATAACTTCAAAAGAAATATTAAAAGTGAAATCTTTTCTAATTATACAGAATAAATCAATTTGATTAATTACACTGCTGTCCCTGTCGTAATCCATTGTGTTGCTGGCTATGTCAATTTTTACATGTCTATAGTTTATGTTACTTCATACAGATACCATCACATCTTTCTCTTTCTTTCTATTATCTATCAACCTTTCTTTCTACTCCTTTACTGCTCTTTTCTATTACACTCAGTCCACATTCATTTGGGGTGCTCTATACAAGTAAATACTTCTTGAGTACCCCACGGGTCATTTGCGGCTTGGCATCTTGTGCACATAATAATAGATATGCTATTAAATACTTTTATGTACAATGCTGTAATGATCATTTTGGATATATTTAATAAATAAATAAATAAATCTATTATAACTAAAAGGATATGTTTCGATTTGGTCTCTTTGCTCTTTCAAGACACGATCTATTTCCGCATCAGAATCAGTCTGCAGTTGCTTCAACCGTTTCTCCGATTCATTCAAGTGTCTCTTTAACTGACCGATCTCTGCTTGCAGCTCAGACTCCGTGCTCGCAAACTAAACGAAACAAAAGATAAATTAGTTCACGCCAATTACAGCTCAAGTATCGTCATACGGACGCATAACACATGCGAAGAAAAAGTGGCAAAAAAATTAGTAAAAAAATGTACAAAGTGAAGTAACACATTAGGAAGAAAATGATTCTGTATTTTTCCGAATTTATATGTAATTTCGATGAATTATTTCACCATCATTTGAGTCTTAAAATTATCTAGACTATTGTACAAGAGTTGGAACTTTTTGCATCAAAATGGCACGTACCACACATCATTTCTAACAGGAATTGCTTCATGTACGTACATTAAGAGGACTAGATCAAAATACACAAGGCAATCTTACAATTATCCTAAAAAGATCAAGATGGCACTAAAATGATCTAAATAACAGCTTTGGATAAAACTTACAAAAATTAAAAATTGCTGAATGTTATAGCTGCATTAAGTCCTATAGATATTTTGTTAATTATAATTTCAAAACAATTGTTATTTTCTTAACATTTTCAAGCAACTATTCCACAATATTTCCATAACTTACTTGCTTCTTCATCGCTGTTCTATCATCTTGTGCCGCATCTATCTGCTTCTGTGCGTCTTGTAGTTCTTTGGTTAGCTTGTCGATGGACTCAGTCATGTACTCAATATCCTCTTCAGCCATGGCTCTCTGAAATGTCCAGTTATCATAAGATGCAAGTTCAAACGGGCAGAGGAATCGTTCGGCACATTCATCATGGTTTAAGTTTAACAAGAAACAGTTTATTAAAAAAACAGTTGTGCATCTGTGACTGGTTGTAAATGTTTCTAATGCTTTCAACAACAACAACAACAACAACAAACAAGAACATCAACAACAACAACATCAACAACAACAACAACAACAACAACAATAATAATCTTTTGGGTCAACAATTAACATTAGCTCAAAGAGCTATTATCGCCGACTGTATATAACAACCTACAACTACATAACAGAGACTATTATTACCCCACTTTTACCCTAAATACCACGCGTCAGGCAGGGCAACAGCAAGTACCGTTTTTAAACTCTTTGGTATGACCCGGATGCTGGTTCGAACTCACGACCTTCGAGACGGAAAGCAGACGCATTAACACTAGACTGAACAGTCTGGTCTAAAATTGTTTTCATTTCATTTCAATGCTGTATTATTGCAAGTGTTTAAACTTTCATTAGTTCTGATAGTGTGTTGAATAACAGTCATTCTTGTGTCGCGTAGAAAACTGTTTCGGCTTGCTCGACTTCTTACCTCAGCATCCCGCTGACTGTTCGCTTGTTCGTACGTCTGCCGCAAGTCATCCAGCTGGCGCTGCACGTTTGTGACAGCTTGCTGAGCCTCATTTCTGCTCACAACAATGGCATCATAATCGGTCTTCAGCTCGTCAAGCTCATGCTTCAGCTTCTCGGCTAATTCCTCCCGCTCAAAAAGCGCGGCTTTATTATCTCTTACGGTATTAAAAACTCCGTTCAGATCTTCCTGCAATACACGTAAAATTTAAAATAGTTTTTTTAATTGTAAACAAAGTGAAATGATAAATGCAGAACGGAACCCATTCAACATAATATAAAAAGCTCAGTTCAAAGTAAGGTCTAAATATGAGCACGGGTGAACTTTTTTTGGCCAAAATATGAAGTCAGAAACCTGATACAGGTGGACAATACTGTGCACGATAACAGTAAAAGAAAATGTATTAGTTTAGTGATGCAAAGATTAAGAGAGAGCGAACGTCTCTCTAATCAGCTGATATAAATGTTTATATCTTTCGTCAAGATTTCACGTCTACATTTTATGAAATTTCTCCTCACCAAACTGCCATAACTACGTAGTGTTGCAAGCTGCATCTTTTCGTCAACCTCCTTCCTATAATTTTTTATTTAACATTACTAAAGTATATGTTTTTGTAAAAATACGTCAAGGAGCAAAGAAAATGTGAAAACTTTTCTGCAAGCAATTTTTTAGGTTACGTTAAAAACAACAGCGGCAACAATATTGATCCTTGAGGCACATCATATTTATCTAAAAACAAGAGCAGCAACAATATTGATCCTTGAGGCACATCATATTTATCTAAAAACAAGAGCGGCAACAATATTGATCCTTGAACCACATCATATTTATCTAAAAACAACAGCGGCAACAATATTGATCCTTGAGGCACATCATATTTATCTAAAAACAAGAGCGGCAACAATATTGATCCTTGAGGCACATCATATTTATCTAAAAACAAGAGCGGCAACAATATTGATCCTTGAGGCACATCATATTTATCTAAAAACAACAGCGGCAACAATATTGATCCTTGAGGCACATCATATTTATCTAAAAACAAGAGCGGCAACAATATTGATCCTTGAGGCACATCATATTTATCTAAAAACAAGAGCGGCAACAATATTGATCCTTGAGGCACATCATATTTATCTAAAAACAAGAGCGGCAACAATATTGATCCTTGAGGCACATCATATTTATCTAAAAACAAGAGCAGCAACAATATTGATCCTTGAGGCACATCATATTTATCTAAAAACAAGAGCGGCAACAATATTGATCCTTGAACCACATCATATTTATCTAAAAACAATATAGATCCTCGAGGCACATCATATTTATCTAAAAACAAGAGCGGCAACAATATTGATCCTTGAACCACATCATATTTATCTAAAAACAAGAGCGGCAACAATATTGATCCTTGAGGCACATCATATTTATCTAAAAACAATATAGATCCTCGAGGCACATCATATTTATCTAAAAACAAGAGCGGCAACAATATTGATCCTTGAAGCACATCATATTTATCTAAAAACAAGAGCGGCAACAATATTGATCCTTGAGGCACATCATATTTATCTAAAAACAAGAGCGGCAACAATATTGATCCTTGAGGCACATCATATTTATCTAAAAACAAGAGCGGCAACAATATTGATCCTTGAGGCACATCATATTTATCTAAAAACAATATAGATCCTCGAGGCACATCATATTTATCTAAAAACAAGAGCGGCAACAATATTGATCCTTGAGGCACATCATATTTATCTAAAAACAAGAGCGGCAACAATATTGATCCTTGAGGCACATCATATTTATCTAAAAACAATATAGATCCTCGAGGCACATCATATTTATCTAAAAACAAGAGCGGCAACAATATTGATCCTTGAACCACATCATATTTATCTAAAAACAAGAGCGGCAACAATATTGATCCTTGAGGCACATCATATTTATCTAAAAACAAGAGCGGCAACAATATTGATCCTTGAGGCACATCATATTTATCTAAAAACAAGAGCGGCAACAATATTGATCCTTGAGGCACATCATATTTATCTAAAAACAAGAGCGGCAACAATATTGATCCTTGAGGCACATCATATTTATCTAAAAACAAGAGCGGCAACAATATTGATCCTTGAGGCACATCATATTTATCTAAAAACAAGAGCGGCAACAATATTGATCCTTGAGGCACATCATATTTATCTAAAAACAAGAGCGGCAACAATATTGATCCTTGAGGCACATCATATTTATCTAAAAACAAGAGCGGCAACAATATTGATCCTTGAGGCACATCATATTTATCTAAAAACAAGAGCGGCAACAATATTGATCCTTGAAGCACATCATATTTATCTAAAAACAATATAGATCCTCGAGGCACATCATATTTATCTAAAAACAAGAGCGGCAACAATATTGATCCTTGAACCACATCATATTTATCTAAAAACAAGAGCGGCAACAATATTGATCCTTGAACCACATCATATTTATCTAAAAACAAGAGCGGCAACAATATTGATCCTTGAAGCACATCATATTTATCTAAAAACAATATAGATCCTCGAGGCACATCATATTTATCTAAAAACAAGAGCGGCAACAATATTGATCCTTGAACCACATCATATTTATCTAAAAACAAGAGCGGCAACAATATTGATCCTTGAACCACATCATATTTATCTAAAAACAAGAGCGGCAACAATATTGATCCTTGAAGCACATCATATTTATCTAAAAACAATATAGATCCTCGAGGCACATCATATTTATCTAAAAACAAGAGCGGCAACAATATTGATCCTTGAACCACATCATATTTATCTAAAAACAAGAGCGGCAACAATATTGATCCTTGAGGCACATCATATTTATCTAAAAACAATATAGATCCTTGAACCACATCATATTTATCTAAAAACAAGAGCGGCAACAATATTGATCCTTGAACCACATCATATTTATCTAAAAACAAGAGCGGCAACAATATTGATCCTTGAGGCACATCATATTTATCTAAAAACATATAAATATTGTGATTGCATTTAAACTCAGTAAGACTAACACCTTTAACTCATCCTTTTCCTTACGCAGAGCAAGAATGGTCTGCGTAGAAGTATGAAGCTGTTTTTGGACAATGTCCAGCTCTTTCCGTTGCTCTTCGCACCGTTTTTCACTTTCCTCCAATTGAGATTGTAGTACGGAAAAGTTCTTCATGGTTTTCAACAATTCTTGCTCCTGAAAACAGTAATAGATTTCTCACTGCCTCCATGCATATTGATAGAGATTGCAATAAGGAATGGATTTCATAACAAATAAACAGTTAAACACCATGGGCTTTAGCTTGTTTTAAAATCACGATGCTTTTTAAAAGGGTTAGTAAATCAGTGAACAACTATTTTGGTGACTGTAGTAGCACATGTTTTCTATTTAAATTAAGTTTATTTCCATTTCTATAGCGTAATATCCATTTGCACACTCTAGAGCAGGGGTGTGCAAATTATCTGACTAGCAGGGCCACATTAAACTTTCCCGCAATTCCTGCAGGCCACAGGCAGTTTGATCAAGGAGCCAAGTACAGAAAGGCCTAATAACGATTTTTTTCCATCTGACCTGCGTACATCATTACTACTACATTCAAGAAACTATTTTAGAAGTTATTAAAATTTATATTACAAACCATATATTTCTACTTTCTGGACAGATAGTGGTAATTTCATTACAATGCATATTAGTAATGTGTATCACACAGTCTGTGTAGTACAGTGACATTAAGCTACAACCGTCTTGTAAGGGTTAATGGCATCGGATCTAGTAGAAAAAACTACCCGCACTATCTTTGGGATCGTGGTATGAACTTCAGCTGGATACACTCAATTAATCGCCCGGGCCGCACTTTCATTAGCTTGACAAATCTCTCCGCGGGCCGCACAAATTCTCTCGGCGGGCCGCAATTTGCACACGCCTGCTCTAGAATGCCTCACAATATATACATTTCAAACATTACACGCTCAGATAATAAATTCGAATAAAATTATAAAATGGATATAAAATAATTCTTGAAAATAAAACCTGTAAACCGGTAAATTTTCAATTAGATTAAAATGTCAAACTTGCATCATGAAAACAAAACATCTCCAAGAAAAATGTAAAAAATTTAAAATTTCACTTCACGATTTAAATAATCAAAATAAACGACAAAGATAAATTTAAGAACACGTAAGTTTTCAATTTGGATTTAAAAGTATCAAAATTGCTGCACGTTCTTTGCTTTTACGGCAGCAAATTCCAATAATATGGGAACCCATAGGATCGGTTATAAACCGTGGCAAGTTTAAAAACAGTTTATAAAAAGTGGGCCTTCGTTAAATCTTCATCTATAGGTAGAACAACATACAGTCAAAAGTTCAGGTAAATGCAGCTTATGTGCCGCTTGATTGATAGCTTTAAAAACCATGGTTAAAATTTCGAATTGCATGCGGTATTTGACTGGCAACGAATGCAGATGGTAAAGCGTGGGCGTAATGTGGTCATAGCTGCTGATATTGCAAACAACAAGGCGAGCAGCAGAATTTTAAACGCGTTGTAGTTTTAATATGTTATAGTCTGGTAACCCACAAAATAAACTATTACAGTAATCCAGATGGGACCTGCACCAGTCTATGAACTAAAGCATTTAATATGTTATAGTCTGGTAAATACCCACAAAATAAACT
>JAQGDQ010000046.1:762500-916788 GCA_030141605.1 Tubiluchus corallicola | reverse complement strand
CGGCAGCGGTAAGGAGTTTGCTCACTTGTTTAACAAACAATATGGATGAGAAGCGTGATTTGCGGGACAGATCCACAATTTTTTTATTTGATGTTGATGGTACTTTAACTGCACCGAGAAAGGTAATGAAAATTTAATGTGTTTAATAATTAAAGCTTCTAACAGCGATATTTTTTCTTTTATTGGAAGCTTATGTTTAATTAGCCGCGTGGTAAGTGAACATTGAAAGTGAATGAGACTCAATTTCTTTAAAAGACTGACGCATTGCAGTTTGTCACAGCAAAAACGATATTGCTTAATTTCTTTTCCACTTTTTCATTTACCCGAAAACGCCAGTTTAAAGCTAAATATTTAAACTTTATGACGCATTACAGTTTGTTTTTTTTAGAAATTTTACCCATTACTGTGTCGTTTCTACCCTAACATTATCGGTGCCAATTCTACCGCTGTTTTCCGCCACCGTTTTAAAAACGCAAATCTTAAACGCTTTTTGAAGGGCAGAAGTCTGCTGTAGTAATGGTTCCGGTTCTGGTTCAAGTTAATGACATTTGCTCCCGCTAAACTTGTATCTTTTACCTTTTACCTCGGAATTTATGTGTATTGTCCTAATTAGATCACAAACTATGCTGCGTGTCGCAAGTTTGAGATTTCGTGAAATTTTTGTAGTGTACTATTTTCTAGTCAGTCAAAATTCTCCAGTAGAATTGGTACGCACCTGACACAGACAGGTAGTGACATCTCAGTTTTCATAATCGAGGAAACCACATCTGTCGAAGATTTTTTCTATTGCTAGTATGGCCAATGCTACAGGTCAACGAAATATAGACACAAATAAGTCTCAAACTAGGAAGTCGGTAATATCAACAGGATATAAGTGTGGTACGTGCCGAAAACTATGTAAAAAAGATGAGCCTTGTTTAAGATGTGAGGTTTGTGATTTTTGGCGCATATTAGTTGGCGAAGATGTTGACTTCAAAACACACAAAATACATGTAGCGAACCCAACAAAAACCTTTCACTGGAACTGCAATAAGTGTGAGACAAGTACAAAGAAACTGACTGGCAAAATCGATAGTTTAACTGTAAAACTTACAGAACTGGAAAACAGAATGATGGACTTTGAAAAAACAACACTCGGTAGGTCTGAGCTTGAGCAGAATTATGAAAATTTCAGGTTTTGGGTAAGCAATGGCACAGCAAAGGCAAATGGAATAAGAATTAGAAAGAACATTCAGCAAAATGTCAGAAAGGGAGAAACGACTTAATCTTTTATGGCATACCAGAATGCAGCGGTGGATATCCAGAACAGAGGAAGATCTATGATCTGGACTGCGTAATGAAAGTCTGTCAACAATTAGACTTAAATCCTCGAGATGCATTCAGCATACCTATGAGACTAGGAAAATACGATTCAAAAGCAGAAAGAGGTCGCCCGCCTAAGATTACAGCTGCAAGCGAATCAACAAAGGTATAGATCACTGAATGTAAACAAATCGCCCGTATAGACGGTATGCACCAGAGGTTTTTAAAAGAAGCAAGCTCAGAACTAGCTAAACAGCTGACATTACTTTTCCGTAAATTGTTTGACAAAGGAAAGCTACCTGAAGATTGGAAGTTGAGTCAAGTTTCACCGATCTACAAGAAGGGAAGTAAAATTGATAAGAACAAATACAGAACAGTAAGCCTAACGTCACTACCATGTAAACACTAGAGAAAATTATCCGAAAACGATTGACATATTACCTAAAAGACAAAATATCAAGAATATAACACAGATTTTTGAAAGGCAAGGCTTTTATTACACAACTATTAGACATTGTCGATTTATGTACCAAAAGAATCAATCGTGGAGCTTCACTTGACACAATCTATTTAGATTTTGTAAAGGCATTTGATTCAGTCCCTCACAAAAGACTCTTACTAAAGTTTCATGACTTTGGCATCTGGGGAAAACTACATCAATGAAAAGAAGATTTTCTTTGCAGGCGCAGTGGAAAGAGTCAAAGTCAGTAATGCATTGTCAAGATGGGCACCAGTATTATCAGGCATTCTGCAAGGCGGGGTGTTGGGTCCCATATTATTTATTTGCTATATAAATGATATGCCTGAATTAGTGGAAAATATTATTAGACTGTCTGCAGATGATGCAAAGATATTCAGTGAAATTGACTATCAAGCAGATGCTGAAAAACTACAAACTGACTTGAGCAACCTATGAGAATGGGCTGAGGTTTGGCAAATGAGGTTCAGTATAGACAAATGTAAAGTGATGCATGTAGGTTGCCATAATATGCACAATAACTATGTTATGTTTAATGATGGAATACCGATTGGCTTAGACAAAATGGAGAGTGAGAAAGATTTTGGAGTTATTGTAGATAGTAAACTGAAATTCGATGAACACTTAGTAACAGCAACCAGTAAGAGAAACAGAATAGTCAGAATGATGAAAGGCTTGTTTGGCTACATAGACACCATCATGCTTTTGCCATTATACACCACATTAGATAGAAAGACATCAGTTTACTAGAAAACATACAGTGTAGAGCAACAAAAATGGTTTACTAATATCAAGTCTGGAGTACGAAGACAGATTGTTGACAGTGAAACTGCCTAGTTTAACATACCGTAAGTTTCCAGGTGACATGATAGAAGTACACAAGATCACACACGGCTACTATGACACACCAATAAAACTGGCAAAAAGCAAAGAAGGAAGGATAAGGGGTCATGCGTATAAACTAAAAGTACAATATAGTAGACTCAACACAAGAAAATAATTTTTCACATTTAGGGCACCATTATTATGGAATAAGTTACCAAAGCAGATTGTGGAGGCACCATCTTTGAATGTTTTCAAGAACCATCTAGATGAACATTTTGGAGCAGCCAGCCTGTGCAGACTCCCAAGGCATACCTTAGCAGATAGCCATAGTTTTTTACCGAAACCGTGAACAAGTCAATGTTCGGAGAGATATGATTTTTTTATTTTGTGAAAAGTTAAGCGCTGTTAAGATCCTCAACAGGCAGTAGCTTAGGGAAGACGACAACAACACAGACAGCCATAGTTTTTTACCGGAACCGTGAACAAGTCAATGTTCAGAGAGATATGATTTTTTTATTTATGTGAAAAGTTAAGCACTGTTAAGATCCTCAACAGGCAGTAGCCTACGGAAGACGACAACGACCGGTAACTGGTAACACTGGTTTCTTCTTCCCTGGGGGATTTGAGTAGTCATTGCTAATGGGTTTTTTTTGCTTTGATATGACCAAGGATCCTGAAGACAACATTAATAAACATAAGTAAAAGTGATGATGCTTAATTACTGTGCCACTTTTTATTTTTCTGAAAATGCCAATTTGAAACTATAAACTGACAAATTTAACTTACGTTTGCAGTGTAGGTCTACTACATCAGTAACAATTACTTAGTAAACTGAAGTTTTAATATGTTATAGAAAATCACGCAGGATGTTGAAGTGTTTTTGGAGGAACTGAAAAGGAAGGTTGTTGTTGGAATTGTAGGTGGCTCTGATTTACAGAAAATATCCGAGCAGCTTGGTGCATCTGAACAAGAGAGTGAGTATATTAATCCTTGCCTGTGCTTCATAATTATGCTTATCTCACATAAATTAAGACTTCTCAAAATTAAGCCCACAAATAATGTACAGCAAATTCAAAGAAAAATAATCACTACAGAAGATCAAGTGGGTCAGCTACTGCTATTTCAGTTCCTTCTCAGTTTCTGCCTTCACTGTATGCAAAACACAGGTTTAAATTTGTGTACCATACATCTTTTTTATTACAATTTTGTATCATTACTAAGTTTTGTATATTTTGTTGCATATAAATCTATGCCCTGTTCTACTAGGTTTTTTAATTTTAGTTTAATTATTTTTAATAAATATATTTTTAAATTATTTTTTATAAATGTGTTTTTACAAAACAGGTTTATTTTCTGGAATATTGCTGATGAAAATCACTTGGTAACTAGCTTAATTTGTGCCTGCAAGTATCTGGTGTCTCCATTGCATGTTTGTTGTCTTGTTAGGCACTTGTACAAACTTATTTCAATTTTTCAGCCATTAATAAATATGAATACGTCTTTTCCGAAAATGGTTTGATTGCTCACAAAAACGGAAAACTAATTCATAAGCAAGTAAGTATACTTTACTTTTCTGTATAGTTTGACCACGTTTGTGAAGTTGACAATGCAGCTAATCAATAAGCATTTATGCAGGGCTGTCTTAACACATGGGCATTCTGAGCAATTGCGCGAGGCGCTCATGCTATTTATGTATGTTGTGACTTGCTGTCAATAAATAACCTGAACACCATTGACTTCAAACCACTTATAAAGCAATACGCTGCAAAGAACTCGTAACTGTTTGAGCTGAACACTTGATTAATAATAAATAATAATAAAAAATGTAGATATCTGTGGAGATTCCTGCATCAGATGCAGACTATTTTTTGTTTTTGCACTATAAATAAATAAAGTTAAATAATCCATAGTAACTTCATGCTGTGCCATCTCCGTCTGTATGGTGATAACCATTTTGACTTGGTTATTTTACAAAATAAATGACAGATAAATAAATTATAAATAAAATTATAAAATAACCAAGTCAAAATGATTTACCTACTATGACCAAGAAGACGACTCGGCAGATCAATTTGTAAGTAGCCAGTAAGCTGAAAATGTCTTGTCACCCCGATATAGGGTGATTCCCAGATTCTAGTGTCTGCTTAGGCTCAGTAGTACACGCCTCGATCAGTGGTTGCTTCATCGTTTCATCAGGTGTAGTGTTCTTATAGATCAGAAACATGGATAAGAAAAAGAGGAAGATCGAAGAACATCGAGTGTTTCAAAACAGATTAATATGCACTGTAGTACACAGACTGTGTGATACACTGTGCTAATATGCGTTGTAATAAAATTACCACTACCTTACATGAAAGTTGAAATCTATGGTTTTTAATGTAAATTTTAATAACTTCTAAAATAGCTTTCTTGGGTGTACTAGTAATGATGTGCGAAGATTGAATGCAAAAAAATAGCTATTAGGTCCTACTGTTCTTGGCTCCTTGACCAAACAGTATGGGGCCCGCATAAATTGCGGAAAAGTTTAAAGGAAAACCGGATGATTGTGTAAACACGAGTTCAGAATAAAGAATGCTCTAAAATATTGAAAACTACAATAGCTTATTTTAAATCAAAGCTTAGATTAAATAATAATTACCTCGGATACTCAAATTTTGTTAAACTTTCAAAGCTGCGCACAGCTCCGTGAATCTACTAAGATTGGCAGCGGCGCCTTTTTTTCACGTGTGCGTGGCCGACAAATAGAAAGCGGTACCGTGATAACCATGACTATGAACTGCTGTGTTAGTTGAATGACGTCATATGATGTAAAGCCCATTTTTTGTGACATCATGCGTTTAAGCAGTATTGTAACACCTATGCAAATGTGCTTGACATTAGTGGTTAGTTTCTGACGTAAGCAATAGCTGTGTTCGGTTGCCATTAATTAACCTTATTCAAATATAAGGGACACTTGTTAACTTTTATAGGCAAGAAAATGTATATTTTGGACAGTAAATTAAAATTGAGTCTAAACAATCGTCCGGTCTTTAATGTGGCCCGACTAGTCAGATAACTTGCACCTCCCTGATTTACATTTTAAGTCCTGTGCTTGGTTGTGTGGGTGGGACCCCCAGGCAAAGCAGTGGATAATGCTGTTAAGATGGCTCTTCATTTATGAATCAATAATAAAAGCCTAGTTAACACTTTTACTACTTTATAGTTTTTTCTGATGAGCAGTTGAATTTTTATGTACAGTAAAGGCTTAGCAATGTCCAGAGAATTGTACTGTTAATGGAAATGTCTTTAAGTGATGCTGTGCCTTATACAAGAAATACAGTGAGTAGACAAAATATTTCTGTAGGAAGTAACATAGAATACTACTAAACTCTATACTTGTTTCTCTACTCGACTTTTTTGAGGTACTACTATATGTTAAACTTATTATGTTACACCTTAATGCGATTCCTGTTTTTGTTTTGAATTTTAGAGCATTCAACAAAAGATGGGGGAACAGAAGTTACAAGCCTTTATTAATTTTGCTTTGCGATACATGTCCGAGTTGAAGCTTCCAACAAAACGGTAAATATTAATGTTGAAAATTATAGAACTGTGCAAGTTTTACTTGGTGAACTGCCTTATTGATTTTGCTAGAAATGTACCGAATCTCGAGATTCAGTAATTTTAATGGATCCAGATCTGGTAAAAATCGTACGTCGGATTTGCACTGTTTGTTTTTCTATTTTTGCATGTGTGAAACTATTAATTGTGCACCATTTGTGGAAAACTGGTCTGGCTAAGAAAAAAAAAGCGTAACAGTTTAATTATTATCTTAACAGTCTTAGTGTTTTAAAGAATTTGAAGGTAAAGAATTAGTTTTTGTGCCCTTACACTTGTAGCCCTTGTGATACCAGCAGTCTTCACAGTGTTTCCTTGCAGCAAGAAACGTGCAAAGATAGCGCTATTGCAGCAAAAGTGTGCAAATTTACAGCTGTTCAGTTGGCAGTTTTTTAGTGTAAACCCAACAAATAGAGTTTACATTATATGCGGTATATGTAATAATAAAGTGCAGATCAAGTGTCCAAATTTACAGTGTAGTAACTTTAGAGAAACATCTGAAAATGCATAAGTGATGCCACTATGTGAGGCTAAACTAATGAAATTGAGTGAGTGCATTGAAGGCCAATTGTCAAGTACAGACTTCTTAGTAAATTCTATTGCGGTAGGTGCCGCTTAATAGACTCACTTTGGGAAGTGTTTTGACCCAATTAACCGATTGAAACCTATTAACCGATGTGTGAAGTATTACTGGTATAGAAGTATGAGTACCAGCTTACTATGCACTACATGGGTTTTAATGAATTTTAGAAATGGAATAATACTCAAATTCCTTTATACAGTTAAAAATTAGAAAAGGTATTTTAAAAGTGAATTAGCAATAAATTAAAAAGTATACTTTTCTAAATCACACAAGTCTGTTTATTTTGCAAAAATTCCTTCAAAGTCAGCTACTTCATTTTGTCGCAAGGAAGTTGGCTCACAAAGTTCTCGTAATGATAAAAACTTTGAAAATCTGTTGTTATGTGATGCAGAAATTCTCATAAAACACTTAGTGTTTGGCGTGCTTAAACTGTTGGTGGTGCCCGTGTTTTTGAGTCAATTAAACGATTGAGTCAATGAACCGTGAGTCTATTAAGCGGTGCCTACTGTAGTTTCTTTTTACCTGTTAAGTGTCAACTCACTGCACCAAGAAAAAATAAAAAGTTACCTTCTTTAGATATACAACAATTCTTATTTAATAATAACTTGTCAGTAAGCCACTAAACTTGAAAAAAATAAACTACATATTACTGACAACAATTTTAGCTTTCAAGTTTGTCGACTAATTGTCAGCCAAATGCATATTTGATTCAGTAAAAGATTAATGTCATTATAAGGAAATTATTTGCATTCATTTATTCACATATCAATGAAAGGAACTTAACTAAGGTATCAATCAGTACTACACTGAACTTAATTAACAATTTTAATATCAGCTACATTAATTTGTAGAATCATTCACGTACAGATCTGAATCCGATCCCCAATTGGCAAAACTGGATTCGGTGCATCCCTAGATTTTGCCCTGTGTATATGTTTTGGTTTAAGCTTCTAGTTAAACTTATACTATTGTTGGTTGAAAATACATTGTGAAGTTGATTAATTTTTCAACTCAACTGCATGTAGTATATCACTTTTAAGTGCTTAAATCTTGCCTTTAGATTTGCAAAACATTAGCTGATTTGAATCTTTCCTTAAAAATGAAATTTGTGTGATGTGGGAACCGATAAATTTAACCTCTTCACTGCTGTGCAGTTTGTAGTGTTGCTGGTGCAGGGGAATATTTTAATAAAAGGGAGAGTTACTACTGTTACAAATAGTATACATGTACTACAGATCACTGTAACTTTGCTACATCATCTCAGTTTTACTATCACATGTATCACTGCTATCACCATAGTTGTTGACATCCCTCATAATTTCGACTACTGCTGCCCCCAGTGCTGTCAGCCACCACCGCTACAAGTATGCATTTTCGTCAACAACAATTTTCATTATGTCATTTCAAAAACAGTTTTATTTTTTTCAGTCTGCGAAATATAGGGAAGAAAACAAAAGTCAAAACCCAAATGACTTCAATACACATTCAGTAATAGTGGTAATCTTTTCTACAAGTTTTGCCCATGCTTTTGGATGTAGGTATTTTACGGCCTATGTATTAACTTTTTGGCCAACGGAGGACAATGCCACTGTTTATTTTCAGTTGCCTGATTCACAAAGTGAGGCTGGCCTGTGCAGGCATCATTGCTACTGGCGTAGGTGTCAGTTAATTTGCATATTAAACAGGACTGTAAACAGTCGTCAGAATAGCATTTTATGATGGATGATTTTTGTCATAGAGGCAGTGAAATGGTTAATAACAAATACTTGTTATTTCAACAGTATTAGTTTATTAGCAGTTAGTCTAGTAAGACTGTAAAACTTTTACTAGTCAGAAACAACCTGAAGGCCACATGTTTTAACTGCTGCAAATAAGGCTGCTTTTGTTATGTCTTAATGTTTAACAGAAGTATGAAGCAGGTTGGGCTAACATCGGGTTTGTAGCTATTGTAGGTAGTTAGCCTAAAACTGTAAACTTTTCAGGGGAACATTTATAGAGTTCCGTAGTGGCCTTATCAACGTGAGTCCTGTAGGCAGAAGTTGTTCACAGTCTGAACGGGAAGAGTTTAATGCTTACGACAAGATACATCAAATTCGACCCAAATTCGTAGAGGCACTTCGTAAAGAATTCCCAGATAATGGACTGCATTATTCTATAGGTATGGTGCAACATTAGTACTCTTTATAACCATGCAGCATGGTATATTGGTTAGGATGTTAAACTTGATATGTGGTATTAGTCTACATTTGTAGAGAGCTATTGACACACCGTCTACAATCTTGATAAAAATATTAACAATATCAAATTAGATTTAAGCCAGTTTGCAGCAAAAGCAAAATTCATTCCACAAAAAGTTGATGTTGCTTAATAACAATAACATTATTTCAGCACACATTAGTTACTTGTTTATGTAGTCTGGTGTATTTCAAGCCAGTATCCAGTGGTTAACAATAGGGCTTGTTTATTAGACTGCTTATTGTGGCAAGTCTGATACCTTATCATCATTAAAGATGGTTTTCTAGGAAAACTAGTAGCAGTATCTTAACCACTACGCCTTCCCTCGGTGAAGTAATACAGAAGACATTATGGCAGATGAATTCGTCCCAAAAAGAGATTCATACAACCTGTTACTAATTAGACCAGCTTTGTTCAACTTTGGTCGCTTAACTGAGTTCGCAATTGTTTTTTCCCTTCTTGAAGTCAGAATTACAAATAAGGGTATTTGCATGTTATGAGACATTTTGTTTTTGCTGTTACTTTATTCATTGTACAGAACTCAAAATATTGCTTTTGTGTAATTTTGCAGGTGGCCAAATCAGTTTTGATGTATTTCCGATAGGTTGGGATAAAACCTACTGTTTACAGCATCTAGAAAAAGACAACTTTAAAACAATTCACTTTTTTGGTGACAAAACAAATCCAGTAAGTAGGTTTACTTATTTATGTAATATAATTATATATCCAACTGTACAACTGGACTAAAGACCAGTTCAAATCATCGGCAATAGTACACTCATATCTTGGTTTGCCAGAACTCGCTTTTATGGATATCGGAAGAATCTGACAAAATCTGGGTCATTAAAATGTCCCGCATACTACGAACACAGTCCGTCGTTTCGCCAGCTGGCCGCTAATTAACTTTGTTTACTTCATTGCATCAGTATTTCTATGTATATTATAGTGCCCAAAAGTAAGAATTGGTCACACAAAAGTATCTTATTTAGGCAGTCAATGTAGAGTCAATTATGCAGAGTTACTTGAGTCAATTATTGACAGTTTTCATGTACTTTTGCATAGGAGTGGGCCATGTTTGAGACAATTAGGCGATTTTTTCTACATTACTCTAAATCTAATGCATGACGCCTACTGTATTATCTTAGTATCGGTAAATGCGGACAATTGGCAAATTCAGACCGACGTCACCCTACTTTTGTCATACAAACCAAGATATGAGTGTACTGTGCTCAATTATGTTTTAGCCAGTCTGAACCTATAATGAATTTTTATTTTTTATGGATTCGATTCGGATTTTCCGAAACAGATTTTGAAAATTGTTTTTCAAGGAGCAAATCCGAATGTTACCTGATTAACAGCCGAATCTGACCCCAATATTGTGTATATGTACACATATAGTGTAAGCCTACACATTTTCTCTGTACAAACTTTAAATGTTATTAGATCTATAACAGTCTCACCTTTCTGCATCATCACGCAAATTTCATATCTAAAGTTTCCAAGTTTGTTAATATATAGGGTGTGCTTGACAAAAGTGCAGCAACCATGATTAAAAATTTAATTAAAACATTTTGCACACCTACCTGGGCTTCTTTTTGCACAATCTGTATTGAACCGTAAATTGTGTCTATCTAATCACTTTCTAAAAATTCCCAAACAAGACTGTTTTTTTTCACTACAATGAGCAATAGACACGGATTTAGATGTTGCGCATGTTATACAGTTGATAAGTAGTAAGTGCATTCAGTAACGTCAATACAGCAGAGCTTTTAAGAAGCAACAGGCAGTCACTTTAGTGTTTTGTGAAAAAATGTTATAAAGTAATATGCCTGTATACATGTTATTTAATTTAAAATTTATTTCTATTTTGTGTAGTTTCATTTGTATTTTTGTTTTTTTTAAACGTTCAGTTCGCAACATGCGTAAGCAGAATGGTCAGAATCTTGGGGCACACCCACGAGATTTTCGCTTAGACAAAGTTCGAAATGATCGGTGGAAATGAAAATAATGTACCAGCATTTCGTAGGTAATTAGCCAAACCAGACTATTTGGATCAGATCGGTTGCTCATCATCAGCACTGTTTCCGAATGTCTAGCACGACATTGACAAAATACCTACAACAGATACAGTGCTTGTGGCATGATTTTAGTTAAGATGCTGCTTGTAGTCAATTATTTGAAAGCTGTTATTGTTGAATATTCGACTGACTATACCCAAGTTTTTTTCTATGAAAATTTAAGCTCGTTTTGAACACCGCGTTACACAGGATAGTTTGCAATATAGTAGCTGAGTTTTCAAAATTTTTACTAAACAGTGTGTGAAAACACTATTGTGCAGTTGCGTTGTAATGGTCTTGAAGAATTATAGTAGTGCACGACGTCAACAGTTACAGGTGCAACCAATATTTATTATTGTCCAAACATTTTCGGCAAGCGGCGTCATCATCTGGAACAGAAACAGCCAATTACAATTCACGAAAACAAAATAAAATAAAATAAAATAAAATAAAAATGTGATGAATTACAGTGACAAATAATTTTGATGTGACAGTAACTGAATTTTTAACTATTCAGTGCAGCAGGAGTGTTGAAAGCCAGCATAAATTTTCACCGAAAGTGCTTGGATAGCACAATATAATCCACAGTATAACAACCAAGGCTTGTTATAGCCAAAGTCAATTGCCTGAGTGTATGCACAAAATAGAAATGAAGCCTTGTAAGGGGATAACATAACGATGAAAATAGCACTTTTGAGACTGGCACAAGTTTTTTAATGAGTGCCTCTGTTCAGCAACCATTTTATTACGAACTAGTAAATGTATAGTGTTTAAACTCCGTTATTTCTAGGATCACGGTGTATTTTATGCAATAAATTCTAGCATAAAACTGCAGCTCAAGATGCTTTTCTGAGTTACCACTGGTATGATTCTGTGTGATGATAGCTTGAGTGTGTTTTATGTAGGTGTTACGGTATAAGCATTTAACTGCCTGCACAAGACCTGAGTGGGAGGGAAATACAACTGGTTTTTATCAGTTTCAGCATAGTGCAGATTAAAAAGTCTCTATTTTTACTTAAATAGCTGTGCCTGGCATATATAATTTATTGCATATTATGAGCATTTCAGCGTGGGCCTACGTTAATTAATAACTAAGTTTACACCCTGACTACCCTATGTGTTATTTAAGGTAAAATCACTCTATTTATATGAAAAGTCACAGAATTATTTAGTTTGCAAAGCAGAACAGTTTGTAGTTTTTAAAGGCTCTGTTATTTTAGCCTGTTTCACATTTAATTACACCATGGCTTTATTCAGGAAGCTGTCAAGTTCTGAAAGACATGAGAACCCGTCATTATCGATAGCAGTAAAAAAATTGCTGAAGTCTAACAATGGCTTCAACTGTGTCAGTTCGCAAACTGACTCTTTTTCTGTCAGAATCATCGTGCTTGCTTCATTGACTGTAAGTTACAATTGTAACAACTCAGTTAGCTGGCGACCCACCAGCACATCTGTTTATGCTGTACTTGATACGCATTGAAATTTACTCGTAATAACCAGAGGTTCGTTATAACAGGCCGATGTACCTGTAACTGTTGGTGATGTCTTTCAATAGTATTATTCCACTGTACTAAGGTTTTACGCCTCCAGTCTTGAAAAATGTTCTATAGCTCTTTGGAAAGAGGAAAAGGTGGGTTATAAGCAGATGTAAATCTTTTTTAAAACATCTAAACCAGCGCGAATGCCAATCATGTAATTCGCGACTGAATTTCGCAAAGCCTTCTCTTAGGACCCTACACATTATACAGGAGTGCTGCCATTGTCATTGTAAGGTGGTGAAAACGGCCTAATTAACAAATTAGTATTCCAAAAATTGCCTGTGACACAATCAATAAGGTCTTGCATGGTGCTATTATTTTGCTCATGAGCTCAAGTTCAAATTCCAGTTTAGGTTTTACGTTTTTTAGCTTGCAAAATTATTGGTTAGTATGCTGGTCTAATAATGTTTATCATTTCACACAGTTTAAACTTTGTGCAACGTTTTCTTTTGGCATTTGGCTAGTTTGTTATAATTTGCCTTCTTTATGTTACAAATGTTGTGTTAGTCATGCTTGCATGCTTATAATCCTTTCTGAAGAAATAGCCGTCACTCCTTTGATAGATTATAGGCTGCAGATTACCGTGGACAAAAACCGTGAACTCTTTAGATATGGCTATGACAGGTCTTTCCAAATTGCTCTTCAATGCAAGCTGTGACTGATTTTGCTGCCATGCCAGTAGCTGTATCAGATTTTGCTAATATACCAGCGAGTAGCTGTAGCTGTTTTACTGCCATGTCAGTAGGAGTTTCAATTTTTGCTGTAATGCCAGTAGCTGTAAGAGGCTTGTATAATTTTAACCTACATGCACAGTCCAACGATGAACTTGAAATTTTATACTTGAATTTTTCCCTAGTTGTCACCACTAGTTGCACTCACTGGCCTTTTAATTTAGTTTCTAAATTAAGCTTCTTATCAACAGCATTTTGGTGATTATTATGAATAGTAAAGTGTATCTATAATTCTAACCTAAAAGTATCCCAATGTTTCTGACTGTAAGTCAAAGTGTGTCCCCTTTCCATCTGAAAAATGATTCCCTTACCTATTAATTAGGGCAACATGTTATTTACTTCATCGATTACTTCCTTAGGGTTAGATGGCACTTTTCAGCCAACAGCCCTAAAAAACTTTTAAACTAAATTATTGCTGTCTTCTTATAGGGAGAGAATGATTATGAAATCTTTGTTGACCCTCGTACAGTCGGACACTCTGTAAAAACTACTGATGATACAATGAGGATAGTAAACGAACTGCTCAGCATTCTTTGATCTTTGTGTAACTACTTAACATGTTTGTGCTAATTATGGATACTTCAATTAGCCGTTTCCGTGCTGTTTTTTGATAAAATGACATTCCATTTTAGTGTAAAGTGAGTGTTGGTGATAAGAGTACAATAGTTGCAATGTTAAAATTGTAGTGCCATATACTAGTTACAGCTTTTAGAAATTTTTGGCCAACTCTTCAAAGAAGAATAAAGCTGAGTTATCAGCATGGCTGAAGAAATTATTATTGTTATGTTACAATTAGGTTTTAAATTATTTTCGAAGTTTTATTTATGATGGGTCAAAGATCACAATTAAAAAAAGGTTAACCTGTTATCTTTTCTGTTTTTTTGATAGTAATATTTTTTTTTAATTTTCTGTTTTGCTGCCATTTGCTAAAAGGCATAATTTACAAATGAGTCTCACGTATCACTGTGTCATTTATAAATTATTTTTAGAAGTGCAATGTGAAATAAAGTTTGTTGTAGAATTTGTTGTAAGAGTCCGTAGTAATATTTTTTAAGAAATTGCAGATATTCAGATATTGAAAATGCTTTAAAATTGCATAGATGTATACTTTAAAATAATATAATTACATTGAACATGTTCACTATAAAATGCAGCATTAATGTTCAATTTAGTTAACATATTCATTGTTCAACATGTTCAGAAAAAGTAAATATGGCTGGTATGTACTGTATCCTAATAGTCCTAAGCAATTTAGTCCAAGAATTTAAAGTAAAATTTGAACTGACGGCCACAAGAAGCCGACACTGTAGTACAAATAGTAATGGCAACAATATTGTTACTATGTATGGCATTTTGACATAGTGTCAGATGCCATTACTATAACATATATTGACAAAGTGTAAGGCGCCAACACTATAACATATATAGCAATGCAAAAAATATTGTTAGTTTGTACGACACTTTGATTAAAAAAAAATTCTATTGCATGCAAAACTCTATTGCACTTGCTGTGATCAAGTTAAATAAAATTGCATTTTATTTTCAAACACTGCAAAGTTGTCATCATCTTTGTGGCAGTCTTTACAATATGTGCACATTCATGTATTTACACTTCACTAGAAAGTAAAGTCACGCCATTTAAGATGTGCAAGAATAAAGATGTACACAGAACTGCTTATTGTAATGTTATTAAGCATATTCTAACCATGTAACATTCTAAATATAAATTATATCTTGATGTTATTGGACATGTGCTAGGAACCTTCGCCAATTGTGAAAGCCTTATTGACGTCTTTGTATTGCACTTTGTCTCTTTCTTTTGCAAGTATTGCATTTAAATATGTGCATTTTCATGATAATATTACACTACCACGTGATGTCTTATAATCCATTTCCTCATGCACATAAATAAACCTAAGATGCTTTATTAGACTAATGGATGTTTGTTGTTGGACAACATGACTGCAACGTAAACCTGAATCTAACGAGTCCAAAGCAAGCAATTTGCCTAGGATCACAAAAGAGATTATTTGTGGAAAAACTGCTGTTTGGCTTGCTATTCATGTCAGGTTTCACGTTTCTAGAGTAAATCACATCGTTTTCTTTTCTCGCTAGGTGCTTGTTAGTCATAAAAGGAAATACCATGTCAGGTGTATTAGTACTTGCACGAAAATCTGCATAATTTAAGCCATCTTTTGGTGTACAGTTTGTGTTTGTAACAGTCATTTACTTCACCTTGGGCTGTTTATGTTGTGGATAATCTTGGAAATAGTCCATATTTAATTATAACTCTTTAGTCGCGATGTAATTTATCAGTTAACACTAACAAAAAGTGTCTGATTGATTAAGTTAGTTAAGTTATTTGTACTTTTTCTCCGGGGAACTGAGCATCTAGGCAACTCTTTAATCATTTCCAGTGTGTGCCTGCATAGACAGTTTTGCACCAGACCATAAGATTTTTATGTAGCAGAGCAATTGATTGAACTTGACTAGGGTATCCATGTGCACTTGTTTCTTTCATGCAGAGGACTCAGCATGTAAAACCTTAAGTATTTTCATAAGTCAATGGTGGAATCCCATTCTCTGGATTTGGTTGCATTTGAGTATGTTCTGTGTCTTGTTCTTCTCTCACTTCATTGATCTGTTCATCTGGGAGAGGCTGATCAGCTGCAACAGAAAATGAGCCAGTGAAGCATCGCATAGCAAAGCTTAGAAATTCAGTGCATTTTACAGCTTATCTTTTCTACATGCACTTATATTTTAATTCGTTTGTTTTTAGTAAAATATTTATATTATTTATTTCAATAAAAGCATAGAAGCTTTCCGAAATATTACAAGCTGTAAAAGTTTACAGCTGTGCATATTAGTAAAATAGAAAACATTAATTAGTAAATATATATATATGTTACAGGCAAAGTGTGGGTATTCTATAGAATTTCTAGGCATTTATTAGAAGACCAACACAAACTAGGTAAAGTGTCTAAAATAGTTCATTCTACGCTTATGCAAACATTTTGCTGCACTTATTCCATACATTATATATATAATGCAAAAGTTTGTCTAGGCAAAGTGTGTAACCTTGGGTTTTGAAGATACATTTCCCGGGTATTTTATAGAATGCTGATTAAATTGCAGGTAAACTAAAAATAAAACATATTCAGTTGTTCTCATATAATTTGCCTATGTCTATCCTAATCTAATATAAAATGCCAATTTTCTATTTTCTTTTCGGTTCATAGCATTACGAACATTCCAAGTTGCACACAACCAAGTTGAGGAAAAAAATTGTACTTAAGAACTGTGATGAATCCAGCTCCAGGCTTACTTGATATAGAAATACAATGTATACAAATCCTAGCAATTATGCAAAACGTCTAGGAAAAGTGTGAAAGAGTCTTGGCCAAAACATATATTTCACACTTTTCCCAAAATGCATAGGCATTACATGAAATGCCTAGAAATTTCATAAAATTGAAATTTCTAGATTTTACACTTTGCCTGTGACATATATAAATTTCACAGATAGTAGATTACAAAAATGTGAAGATGCTTCTTATTGTTGCCGCTCTAGTGCTAGATGGGACAGTAACCTTTAGGAAGGTCTAATAAAAGGCGGATCACTGACTCATTCACTCAGACACATGGTATCTAATAAGTTTTTTGCCTTTCTAATGAAATGTGGTTTATGAAAATTGTTAATAATTTTATGCGTTATTTTTGAACTCCTTTACAATGTGACAAGTAAGATTAAATCTAACTCAAGAAAAAACCAGTACTGAATCTATACAACTTGTTTTGAGATTTATTTTCATTGCACGTAAAGTTGTCAGGCAGATATGAAATCACTTGCGGAGTTGAGGACTGTTGTACTAGTGGAAAGACAGGCAGTTTGGGTATTTACAGAGGTAGTGACTGCCAAAAGGTATGCACCGATTAGCTACAATCGTGGAAATTTTCATTTGCATTTCCTCCTACGCTGTCAGTTGTTTCCAATATTTTTTAGTAGTATTTAGGCATTGTAGGGTAGTTGTGCAGCTGGGGTTTTAAAAAGCTGGGAGTTTCTTAAAGGCCTAAGATAGGGGACTGGGTCATGTCAAAATTCCATAAAGATAATAGCTAGAATCACGAAACTTGCGGGGTAGAGGCCTGATATACGTACTCAGAGCCTCTACAGGTGTAGGAAACGTGACCTCTGGGTCAAATGTGAAAAAAGTGAGAAAATAGGGAAATGTAAAAAATGGGGCAAGTGACTTTGTCATTCGGCTTCACTTACAGTTCTGGACTAGGACTAGGAGTTTTTGCATGTATGGGTAGCCAAAAAACTGGACGAAAATACGTGGGTCGGCTGAGATGTGTTGCCAGTATTGAAGAATAGTGGCTCATAGTATACCAAATGAAAGGTTTCAATGAGACAAATTGAATCATGGAATGATATAAGTTACGTTGAGATGAGATTGGCGAGCATCACTGACCCCACCACGGATAAAATACGGGTCGAGGAGGCAAATGCTTTTCAATGTCTACGGAAATTAGCTTGTAGTTTATCAAGTGAAATGTGTCAATGAGGTGAATTGAATGGTATAATTTGGCAACATATTAGTTGACATTAACTACGGGTAAAAAAGCCACAAGTTGCATAAGTGTGAAGTAAATTTCCTTGGTAATCAAGCAACGCGAATTTAATAAAATCAAAATATAGCTTTCAGACAAAAGGCTGATGTCTTTTCAAAGATTAATTTTGTAACTATTGTTTGCAAAATCTTCAGTTTCTGACCACGTCAGAAACATTGTCGACTGGAATATGCTGTCCTTTTTTTAATTTCTAACCTCATTTAAGTATTATTACGAATTGTGTTGGTTTTTAAATTTCTATTATGAAATGTCACTTTACGGAGTAATTTGCTTTTTATTTGTTTTTATTTTATTTTTTAAGTCTCGTAATGCAGCTGATTGAAGATTTAGTGAAGTTACAATGTTAACATTTCTCATTTGATAAATATTAGTCCGTGACATTTCAAAAACCATATTGATTTCAGCTTTGGCAACAACTGAAATGTCTCAACGATTTTTCCCTGGTTTCACTCAGGCGGCTTTTGATGTCAGTGAAAAAAGAAACTGAAAGACTAGACGGATGCAGAAAATAAACTTTAACAATAGCGCTTGCTGCTGGATATCTAACGTTTATTTCGTTTTCACCTTGAAAACCTTTCGAAAAGAGCTTAACGCAGTGTTCAACAAAGTAACTCGCAAAATGTATGAAAGAGCAGGCAATGCATTCTTTTGTTCACCATTTTGCTCAATCCTTTTTACAGTAACGCTGTTTGCTCAAAGTAAGAGAGTAACTGTACTTGCCACTGCAAAAGATCATACTACATACTAGCATCTGCAAATTAACTCTAACTGCAAATCAATAGCAAAATCTAACTGCCACATTTTGGCTCTTAGTTTCAGGGCATATGAGAGTGGTCCAGCAGGTGCTTTGGAGCCCAAGAACTAAGAAAGTCCCACAGCAATCATGCAGTACCCCCTAGAGAACAAGCACTTTCTACTACCCCCAGCCCGATATACACTTATATTGTATCTATCCAATGAGAATGTATCTTCACAAATCAGCATGTCCGAAACGACAGGAAAGTTTAGTTAGAGAGGCAAGGCAGAGAAGAGGACAGCAGGCACTCTTTCAGATGGGACTAGTAGGACTTGATACACTTCCTGTAAAAGACTCCGCAGGCCCTTCTATTTTGGAAAAAAAATAGAAGAAAATGTTGAAAATCCAGATCTAGCACAACTGAGTATTGGATCTGGCATTGCCAGACAAATTGATTTTGATAGTGTTATTAGAAATGTTGCAAACAAAAAAGCCAGAAAAGCACATTTTAATTAGTAATCTAGTTAAATGTTAAATTTCTTTTTTATTTTTTAAAGAAAAGTATTCTCCTTTGAAAAAAATTATTATGAACGTTTAAAAAGCATTTCACTATAAAACAAACCTAACGGAGTGATTAGTGAATGTAACCATAAATATAGATTTATGTTGCTGCATTAATTGAATATGTTTGCTACAGCATGCTATATCTGATCATGAAAATAAAGCATTTATGACAGTTAACACGTAGATTTTGTGGACATCGAATCCTCAATTTTGAGAAAAATCTTTGCCTGCTTTGGAGCACCAAAGGGGTCTTAGATCACCTTGTAAAATTTCTCTTGCAGGTCCTGTTTAGTTATGTGTGTGTTTGCACACTATCTGTTGCTTAGTGTTCTTCAAATGCTTGTTTGCAAATACAAGCTTGAAAAGCTGCCTAATTTGATTTCTCGCTCTTGCTAACTAAATAGAGAGATTGATTCATAACTTCATTAGAACAGCAGTGTGTATAACTAGCACTTAATGACACTGTGCATAAATTTATTACTTATATCCAAGTACATAAAAAGAATATTTTTATAGTAACACAGTTAGCTACCTTGTTAAAGTAGGGATTTGATGTAAAATTATGTCTCATTCTGTAAAAATGTTATCCTTGATGAAGAGAGAATGGATAGCAAAAACATGTCAAGTCAGTTAACCTATCATGTGTTATTAGGTTAGCCATGTTATTAAAATTTCAGACTAATTTTTTTTAAAATGTTCATTTTTTTCTACAAAATATAAAATACCTAAAAGTTATAACAAACTTTTTAATGCTTGAAAGCTTAGGTCAGTTTTTCATAAACATTACTTTCTAAACACAACTTGCGCATTTTTGAAAAGCTTAAAGAAGATAACGATGTCAATGTTGCCCAAATAATATCACCAGATTGTATCTTTTGTAGAGCACTAGAGAAGCATAAAATTATAAATGTGTAGTTCTTTGACCTACCCGTTTCGTTCAGAGTTTCTCCGTCATGTATTGAGGTTCCACATGACGTAAAGTTTAAATGAGTGAAGTAATTAACGACATCTATCCATCTGTTACGTTTTGCTAACTGCACAGGAGTTCGACCCTTGCGTGTAGGAGTCCGGAAGTCTGCACCACAATCTTCAACCAGGAAAGCAATGGTCTGCAAATGGCCATTTGCAGCAGCATGGTGAATTGGCAGAAGACCTGCAAAAGATGTTGTAAGTACGGACAGTTAGCATGATGAATCTCGAGTGAATTCCAATACTGTGTGTACAAATTCTTTGTGAGAATTATTTAATATCATCTTGCTATATCTGCTTCGTCTTGTTTCACCAAAACCTTTGACACTCTCAGTTTATTGGTTTCTCAAACCATTTTCATATGCAGAATAAAACAGCTGTTATTATAATACCAAGCTGTGATTTCTACATGTATGAAGTTTATGAAGTATGTGCTGTGCCAAACCTCATCAAAAGTCTTGGATATGTCAAGAGTTGTTAATCTGGTTTCACTTGGGTACTTTAAAGATCTATTAATGTCCTCAATAACTAACAAGAACTTAATTAAAATTGGAGTTAGAAGAACAAAAACCACAATACACATCAGTGACTATTATTGTTCCAAGCAACATAGTAAAACTTTATGATGCATTCAGACGTAGAGACTTCTCTCCCAACTCGTTGCACAACTTCTCTCTGAGAGTAAGGTTCCAGCGTGTAAATGGCTTGGCAACTTTTCTCACAACTTGTTGAAACTAGTGAATGACTTTGTAACTTGTTGCAATGTGTGAACGGCTTGGCAACTTCTGTCAGGGAGAAGTTGAGCAAAAAGTTGTGAGAGAAGTCTCTATGTCTGAATGTGCCAATATTAGTATAGCTTTAAAAAACTTTAAAAAGCGCTAATAGGGTGGAGGGACTGATTTCTCGCCAGTTCTTTGCATGCTAGTATTAACTAAATCAATTTCTGTGTACACAGTAAGTTGGAGCTGGCCATACAGATGTTCAGTAACACAGAAGACAATTTGTCTTGCATCTTTTCAAAGCAGCAGATGGTATTCTTGGAAACAAATGCCATGTCCGAGATTGAGATGATACGAATCGATTCAGGGCGAAACTAGTCGCAATTTTTGGTAAAACGTTGGTCAAAACAGTTCAGTTTTGTCAGGCAAAAAGGTAGACATTATAGGTGCATTGAACAAAAAAATGATAGCAGATTTGCTGCACATAAAGAGAAATGTACCAGAAATCTTGTGAGTTTAAATGTTGATTGAATTTGAAGAGAATCTGATCTTATATGTTTAGAGTCTTTTAGACTTTAGACTAACGTAGTCTAGAGTCTTTTTTTGCATTTACTTGTAGCATGAAAATAAGCAACGTGATTTATCATGAGTCATCTGTGACATGCTGCTTCATCAAGTTTCAATAACACTCTATGAGCAACATCAGTAGCACCTGAGGAATTAACCAAATTAACCAAGGTTGGAAGTTTGCCCTTTTTTATTACAACCATGCATAGAAAGATGTCATTGCAGCATATTTGCTTTTGCAGCAAATTTTATGTAATGGAGATTGTGCAATGCATTTTAAGACGATGGTAGACACTAATAATGACATTTTGAGACGTGTGTTGTTCAGTATGACATCAGCCTGTGACATCGGTAAACATTAAGAAACATGAAGTTTACGAGCATTTGATGACTATTTTCTCTATCAGAATACCTGCCAAATCAGGGATATTGATTGTGGCACCTTCTCGGAAAAGAAATTTCACACAGTCCACATGACCATTCATTGCCGCTTTGTGCAGGGCTGTGTGTCCAAATTTGTCTAGGCCATTCAGCGTCTGAAAAACAATGTTTTGGTTGTCATTTAAGTTACCAATTGAGTTAACTGAAACAGATGGTTAAGTGCTTGAACGACATGTACACAAAATAAAAATGCACTAACTCTTATTTTCAAACCAAAATTATCCAAGCCAACAAAACAAATATTTTGGAACGTTGTTTATAAGTATGCACTGTGTGTGTGTGTTTTGAAATTTTCTAATTCTAGTAAAGTAGTTAAATGTACATAGTCCCGTTCTTCTTCCTATATGTGTTAGGCTTGTGTTACCATCACTGACAACAAATTTTGAAACAATGAACAGTTTTCAACATGAAAGCCTTACATTATTTTTGTCGAGCTTTAAGTGATTCTGTAGTGACATCAGGTCTCCATAAAAAGCTGAAATAAAAAAAATGCACTATAGTATATACAGATTATCAGAAGATTTATACCATGTGGGTAAAAGTGGCACTAATGCACTTGTCAAGCAGCAAATGGGCTGCATTGTACTTGGATTAGCAACCACAATGCTGCACAGTACAGGCTGTGTTTGAAAAATCAGGTATTATGAGCCTGATGAGAGTTACATAGGTCTGCTAGGATAATTTGGTTTTCAGTCTGATATAGCTGAGGGGAAACTAGCAGTGTCAAAGGGGTTGCATGCTCCATTAATTTTCAGTTCAATCGACTTCTTTAAGCACCCTATTGTTCACTGTAGAGTTTCGGAACTAATCCTACACAATAAGATATAAAAATATGCACATCAAGCACGTTTGTAGTAAATTACTCCTAAAAAGAACACTAACCTGCATCGTAGCAATTACGTTTGCTACTGGCCATATAATCCATTTTCATGTCGAAACTGTCCACTTTACAAAATCTTAGATGTGTGAAGGTTTAACTCATTTTGTGAGGTCACTGGAGATTCGTAATATCACATTTAGTAGAAGTCATTATTTTCATTGTAGTACTCTTTTCAGACCCATGTGGTGAAATAACTAAATCTTGCAAGAGAAGTAAAAAGCTGAGAGTTTGACATTGATAAGCTTCACTTAACTGTTTAGGCCACACTAGAGCTCAACTATAAACATTTTTATTCCCATATTATGACACCGAGTACGGGCTTTAATTAGCTCGTTTTGCACAAACATGTAAACACGTATAAGGCTGCTGCAAACATAAACCACTATTAGGCTGCAGTTGCATTAATGCTATTACTTAGAAACACCATTGAGCCAGAGACGCATGGTCATGTGAATAGCTGTCAACACTGTCATCTGCTTGATGTTGATCGCAAAATTTACCTGTGCGCACACAGCTTCCTGACATGTGCAGGTGCTTAATAATGTTGTGTGTTACCTGCATTGATTTTACCCACATTACACGGATAGTGCATTTATATAAACAGTGATCACCTTACACATAGAGTCACATTTGACATTGCTGATAAGATACTAATGATAAAATGTAACAACAGTATTGATAATGTCACCAAGTAACATAGTGGCAACAAGGATTATTGTGCAATGTCTTGTAACAACATTTTTGTTTAACTCACTGTTTTGGTAAAGTAATTATCACTGTATGTATAAAATGAGTTTCAATGTAGCCTGACGCGAAAGGGTTATAACTAACAAGCAACAATGTCATTCCACTGTTGACACCAATGCTTGTTTATTTAAAGTTATTGATGTCACTGATGCAGAAGCACAAAGAAGCCAAATGCTCAACTGTGTTTAATTGAGCAGGAAATAACAAACACTTTTGATTGTAGGTTGTTATAAGTTGTTAATTTTTAGAATAACAGTTGTAAAGCATTTTTGACTACAACTCCTACATAAGTGGTTTTTGTGACTTATATACACACAAAGCCCTGTAAGAGGAGTAGTAGCCTGTCTTGGAAAGCCAGGTTGCACTAATAAAAGCTTTTTAATGTTTTCTTAGGATGGTGCTCTGCATCACCAGTTTTTGTACGAGACACACATGCACATTCAGTTACTTTGCTCCATTTGATCTTAATATAGTGAAAATAAAACATAGTGAAAGTGGACACTGGTTGCTATAGAAACAAAGCAGTCGCAAAAACAAAAAAGGCTTCACTGTTGTGTTGATAAATTGCTTGTGGTACCTAGACACTAATTTATTATCTTGATGTAATGTTATCCAAGACATATAGTTAGGTGTAACTAACAGTCTTTTAAACCCCAAGGACAATTTAGCACTCCAAATAAAGCTTGATAGCAACATACAACTTCAACCAAGTTATTTGATAATCTTGAATCAATACTGGCAACTGACACTGCTTTTAGCTTGAATGTTAGCACCATTAAAAGTCGATAAAGTGCAATTGTCAACACCAAGTTAATATGGAGGGCTCACGGAAGCTATTTTAGTCAATGAGCAGAAGCTAGTGCATGTAGTAAATGTTGAGACAATAAAATGTGGCAGATATTAACATTCTACCTAAAGTTTGATGTTGCTTGTTATATAGAATATAACTAATTAGAGTCAGCAAGATAGGAACAGCAAAAGACCATTGAAAACTCATAAAAGTTGACAAATTTAATGTTACAAAAAAAGTTGCCTAATTTATATAAAATACTTAATTTTTGAAATAAAATAGTTTTAGTTATCATAAGCAAATTTATTACACTACAGATGCACATGTTCACTAAAAATAAAAAGTGTAGTGCTGGCGACCACATGTTCTGGTTATATGTTATACAGTTGTGCAAGGTATATTAATAATTGCATGTTCGTAGGTTTATCTATTTGTAATGAAAGTAGTGTTAACTCTAATATGATGGCATCTGCTCTGTTTACTTGTACTGAATGCAGATTTCCTTTACAAACAGATTAAAATAGACATGACGACTGTACGAAACAAGCAAAATACACATTTCTTAATCATAATCATTTCTTCCCATTTGTTCATCAACATACTTATATCCATATTTGTGTTCTCAAAATGCCATATTATTTCCAATACAATTCACTTACACATGAACATTGGTATTCACTTAGCAAGTCAAAACATAACACAAATCATTGGAAATATCAAGGAACCTTTGCAAATGTAAAATGTACCACTCTAAAACTAAAGAAAGTGGTTAACAGGTCACTGCTGCCAAAAATCACTAAACAACATTGTTACATTCAAATTAATGAGTCAATAATGTTGACAGACCAAACAGATTACAGCTTTCAGTACAACTTCAAATGCACAATGATGAAATAAACTTCTTTAGAAATGCAAAATTAAAAATACAATTTTGACTGAATTTTCAAACAGTAAAAAATCCTTTAAGCAATTTTGTGAGCAACATTTCAATTTAAATATTGCTCATATGTCATAACATATACGAATAAAATATTAAAAGCGGGGAAATACTGTGTCAGCTATCGTTTATTTCGCTTGCCACCAGTCGGCGGTTTTTGCAGAGTAAATGGTTGGTTGGTTGTTAAGCTTAATGGTGTCACTTCTCCTAATGACGTATTTCCAAATCCCGAACTTTGATTAAGAGTTGAGGAAAATGCTGAGCCAAATCCTGAAGACAAACAATTAAAAAGACAATGTCTTACAATATCCTTGCATTCAAAATCACTTTTTCAAACGTTTTGTTATTAAACCACTAGTGCTGCCATAATTATACATACACTATATGAGATCAATTGCAATTTGTTTTTAAGTTTCGTCAAGATTTAAAAAGCAGTTGAAAAAGTTTCAGAAATCCAAGGTGCAGGAGTCTATAATTAAATAACCAAATCAAACTGAACTGTGCTATAGACTGTTTGTTGCCTCTAAATATGTCACAATGACATTATTGCAAGTTGGAGCAAAGATCTATTTTCGCAAGTATATTTCACTATGTATACAGCTAGTGTAAGCTAAATAAATCTAGTAATTAAGTTAAATTTTCATTACCCATGGGTTTGAGCGAGGATGTCCCAAATCCAACTGACGACCCACCAAGTACTGACTGACCTAAGTTGCTACTGGTTAATAATCCACCTGCAATGCATGACTCATTAATAGTGCAGCTGCAATGCTGATCTGACTAAAACACTACAACTAAACATCAATGAAAGCCTAAACTTAAATTATATTTGACAGACTAATAATGGCAGCAGCAATTAGTTGCTGAATTTGCATTAATTTGCACAATGCAAATTTAAAAGCAGTAATTCCTCTGGCAAGTTTTTTCAACCATTGTTGCAAAGAAGCTGCAAGAAAACAAGCACTAATCTGAAACAGAACACAGGCAGGTGTTTCATACATTTCTCACTAATTTGATTTTTTATTTTTACTGAAAATGATCGATCAATGGGGTTCACCTTGTGGCAAACTAGCAATGGGACGAATGTTCGTGAATTGGTCGAAAATCGTAATACTGTATTCGAGTTTTCCCTGACTATTTAAAGGTATTTCTATTCGGAAATAGTAAAATTGAAGTATTTGAAAGAAAACTGTATTAGCAAATAATGATCTATCATGGCACAAAGAGATTCTAGATTTCGTTTTTGCTTTGCGGCTACAAGTACGTCATATTGCATCTGTAGTTTTTAAATTTGATTCATCTATCTGTTCAAAGATTATTTGACGATCATTTTTTCTGAAATGAAATGTTTGTTAATTACTCGTATTCGACATTCTAGCAAATTCCATATTCGTACCATCACTACGGTAAAAGCAATTGAAATTTTTTAAATATAAAATTGAAGCTTTACGCCATTTACTTTTCCTATCATGCAGGTTCTAGAACAGAGGTTTAAAAGTGTTGCATGGGTATGCATTGAAAAGAGCAAGATGTGTAGGCGTAAAATCGCTACAGCAGACTTATGAGCCAAGTGCGACACTACTGAAATTCTCCTGAATGCTCAGGTAATGTTTCTTACTTTTTATGTAAAACTGCTTTGTTTATTATTTTTGCTTGCATTATGTTTATGAATACAATTCTCACTTTGCTGGAATACTGCTGGTTTTTTATCACTTAAAGGCAGACTGAGGCAACTTATAAGGTTACAGTTAATTGCTGATATTTTCACTTGAACCAATTCACCACTGCTACTGTAAATATTTAAGACAAAAAATATTTCAATTTTTCAACTGCAGCAACTTGACTACACTTGTACAGTTACAAATCTCACTTAACCAACAGGAATTCATTACAGCAATTATACTACAATGTAGAAGCATGGATCAGTTTAGTGCTATATAATTAACCAATTAATATGATTTGAACGGTTTACATCCACAGTTTAGATTTAGAAGAAGCGTACAATAGAAATATTGTATTGCTGTTATACTGCAAAATTATATGTCGCATTTTAGCAAATCAGAAATGTAAAATTTTTTCTAATAATACTGAACAAATATTACTATTTACTGTCAAATCTTTGCTTTGTTTACTTTTTCGTTTATTGATTTGTCTGAAACATAAATTTGTTCCAACTTTAGTAATGGTTATCTATCCAAATTCAGGTATAATCCATTCAAATAAGTTATTTTGCCTAACTGACTTAAATCACTTTGCTAATGATAACAGCACTTGGTGAGTAGTATACAGCAATGTTAGTATGCTAAACAAGGTTAAATGCCAACAAAAAAACAGAAATTTTTAAGTATTTAAGACTTTGTAACTCATAAGAAAAATGAATGTAGGATGACTTTTCAGTTTTGCTCTACAAATGATTTTGTATAGTAAAAACACTTTGAAATAAAAATTTAGCAAACCTTGCGATGGTTGCTGACTTCGATTTATAGCAGTTGCCATAGCAATAGCTGCTGCACTAGGCATCTCAGAAAACGGGGTTGGTCCAACTGCAGGTTCTAAGACGTTAGTGGCACGATGCTGCTCCTCTTTCAGCTTTCTAGCACGAAAAACATCAACCGAGTCATTATGCACAACGCGGCGGTAATTCAGATAGTGCTCCTTTTGAACCTAATGAAAAAGAAAAAAACTTGAATACTAGAACCTGTTTGTAAAGTGGTACAGTTTAGTCAAGTAAACTCTAAACACTAAACAACAGTTTGGTTTAAATACCAAACATATTTATATTCATAAACAAGCACTTGTAAATCAGATGACACAAAATACTTGAATACAATTTGATATGCACAATATCACTTCTGTCTCTTGCTCTGTCTTTTCAGAATCATTTTACAGTTTATGGAGGTTAGAGTTACAACAACACTATGCTTTAAAATTCACAAAATTTATCAATGGGTTCTGAGTTTCTTTGCTCCTGCTATCACAACAAAGGACATCTCCCCATTATTATGTTGTTAAGTTTCATCCATCTTATATGGTTCACTCATCTTTCTTCACTTCATGTCATCTACAAGTTGCGCCAATTTTTTCACACAAAGATAGTTTAACAACATCTTTTTTTACGTAATATTTGCATGATGTATTTAGATCATAGAGCAACTTAAATAGTCAAATATAAAACAAACTTTGCAAAAAGTATATTGACTAGATAAAGGTTTAAATAGTTTTTTAAATAAATTAGCCTGAACTGTTCTTATTATGTTTTTTATACATCAACGCTCTGCAAGCCAGAATACAGTAATCAAGGGCAAAGCCTACCTAATGCCAATGGTTATTACAGGAACAGAATCTAGCTTCTTATTCAGGATAATTCTCTGAGTTTAAGAAGAGACAACAATGAACAGAAAAAGTTGTCTCAGTTCACACTTCAAATGTGTATACAACGTATCAGTGACATAAATAACCAATGATAAAATGCGGACAAAACTACCCAAAATTTTCCCAGTAGTCACTCATCTTATTTAATGATCAGGGTCAGTTTTTTCGGTTGGCAAGCATGTCATCATGTCTCCACTACTGCTGTTTTATATTTAACAAGACAAAGAGATGAAGTTAGTTTCTTGGTTCCACAGAAGGGTGAAAGTACCACTTGAGGAAGCTACTAAGCTAAGTAAAAGCTCCATCAAATAAATGTTAAAAGCTTTGCATTTTATGTGAATGTCGTTTGCCTCAAGATTAGTCAATTCTCAGATACTTTTGAAAACTAACCAGAAAAAATTAATGTTACCAGTCAAGCTTAATGATGAAATAATGGGGATAATGTCATAGAGAATTCATCTTTGGCTGATAACATTTGCTTACAACATAAAGAAAAATTATTTGCCTAGACATAAATGCAAATCATACTTTTACAGCTTCATGTACTGCATACAAATGAGCAGCTAAACCAATAAATGAATCATGAATCCTGTGAATCACTTGTAGTAACTCTGCAAAAACAAACAATAAAATTTTGTCAATTCATTAAAACTACTTGTTTGATTTTCAAACATCTCAAAAGGCTATCGTACAAAAAATGCAAATGTTTTCGAACTCTAGCAATAGATGGGGCAAGTTGCCAAATGACCCAATGCTGATGAACATTATGATGAAGTTACATTGTGAAAGTCATGAGTCATATATCCAGTAGTGTCATATTTCAATGAGCATATTTCAGCACTCCTTATTTTCACTCCATATTATCGATAACATTCAGCGTAATGAGTCTTTCTTTCTTTACTTCTTTCTTTATACTTGTACATTATATAAACCTTGAGCTTAAAGTCCTAGTTTATGAAAAAATTATAAAAATCCTTGTATGAAACTGTGCGCTTCACAGTTTTAGTGACCTAATGTTTGGCTGTTGTGCGCATGTGGCCATTGGCACATATCCGAGATAAGAAGCTGTACGCCAGGTAGAGCACTGTTATATACGCAGTGCCGGCCCTGTTGTGCAAGTATAAAATAGTGTTTCTTTCTGACTCAGTGCGTGTTCTCTTTTCATATGTTTGTTTTGTTTTACACAATATTAAAACAATGGCTAAAAATTATCTGAAGTTTTAGCCTCAATAATTTTAGCAGCCACTGGTCTTATTCTTTCCAAGATCTTGTTCATACCCTATGATGCTAAACTAATTCTTGTTTTCTAGAAAATGATTGACATTAAACAAGCAGTGCTTTTGAGGTAAAAAAAACAGAACATGTTTTCAAATTCAATGGAATCAAACCAATTCCTTCACTAGGCATAAGGAACAAAATGACCACAAGTAAAAATATATAATACCAAATAGTCCATTGCAAAAAATATATAACTCATTATTGTCATAATCGTTTCATACATGCATATAAAAGGAACAATGAGAAACATGAAAATTTTTACAGACGATGGTCTAACACATGCAAATACTGACAACATAATTCACTTAAGTCATTATTGCAACAAGTAGTTAATTAACAAAGATAACTGCAAAAGGTGGGTTATTTCTACAGAAATCCGTGTATCTCATTACAGTGTTAGACTGTTAAACATTTCTACAATGACCAATTCTTACTGTAGTGACCACTCCTCTGTTTGAAAGGTTGATAACTATTTTCTTTGGAAAGTTATATTGTCATATTTACAGTCAGTAAAAATAATGATGCTATCAATGCATGCTACCTTGAGGTGTAATGGCAGAACTTTCTGACAACAAAGTCAAATGATGTTCCATTAACTGAATCTGCTGTCTGTAATTTTGCATTCTATTTTCAAACTGCTGCACCAAACGTTGAAAATATCTGTAAAAGGAACAATTTTTTATCAACCCAGAAAAATGAGCATAGTTGACGTATTCAATTTCTGTATGATTACGCCACTAAAACAGTTTAAAAAAAGAATTTAAATGAATGATTCCAATGTGAAGCATTTTAGACAACTTTAGATCACAATTTTTACAAATAATGGAGCAAAATGTCTTTGCACATACAGGATTCAGCTAGAGTAAAATTAGCTGATAATGGATCAAATTAAATCGTGCTGATTACCAATAAGCATCTCAAAGTAAGGCAAAAAGATGTCAAAATCTTACTCAGCAGGTGCAATATTATCGTATTGTAATCCTGGGGGTGTATCTTTTGTTCTCTGAGCAACCTCAGCATTTCTTAGCTCCTGAAAACAAAGATTAATTGTCATTAAATACAACACTTTCTTCACTTCTACACATTTACAAAAGCAGATAATATACAACAACAGCATGATTCGTGCTAAAGGTATTTGCAAATAAATTAAAATCTTTTTCTTGTATGTAACATATATAGAAAATTGAGAATGGCCAAAGAAGCAGCAGCCGGCTTAATTCAAAATTCTTTTGTACGACTCTTGCTTTTAACACCCACTCACACCCACTACAGAGACAATTAAGTAAGACACAATTACAACAGTAAACAGAACATTACCTACTTTCACAGTCGAGTATTGCATTAACAAATGAAATGACTCATATTAAACGGATGGATTTTGTTAAAAAAATCATAATTTCAAGTAAGCTAAGATCACAGGACTAGCCAGGCATAACATAAACAAGACTTATAACTAAGACACAGTTTAACAAAAACAGAAACAACACAGCATAAATTACTACTGTTAAATTTGCCTTTTGAAAAACATAAAGTACATACATAAGCAGATAATTAGCAGAGTCAAAGGGATCACTAGACCTGCAAAAGGAGCAGGTTACATTTTTCACTGACAGATGAACTGTGAAAATGGATGTAAGGTTGAAGAACAGAAGCTAGTAAAAATGCGTATGGCACGTTCAGACATAGAGACTTCTCCCGCAGCTTGTTGAGTAACTTCTCTCAAAAGAGAAGTTGCCAAGCCATTCACACCTTACAAGTTGGGAGGGAAGTTGCCAAACCATTCATACGTTGCAACTTTGCTCTCAGAGAGAAGTTGCGTAACAAGTTGAGAGAGAAGGCACTACATCTGAACGTGCCATTAGCATATATTATTATATGCACAGCATATCAAACAACAAAAATGTGCTGGAGTACCAACCTGTAGATTACATTTATTATATATGGGTGACCAACTTAATTTCTGTTCACAAAGAGAATAGTTTAAAGCATTTGTACCTAGGTGCAATCAACATAATAAAGCAACAGGATGCCTACTCCATGAAAAATAATAACGTTTTACAGGAGGATGAAGCATTTTAAGTAATGCCTTTTTAAAACTACTGATTCCTGGTTCCTGAATCCCAAACAATTTATTCCACTTCTTAATATATGATGAAAAAAGCTTCTTTGAAAGAACATATTATTATATTTCATTAAAGTTAATATTTCAGAGATGATATGATAATAGAGAGATATTATATCAGAGAGATAATACACAGAGAATGCACTCTAGGTGCCAAAATAGAAGTTAAACAGAAAAGGGCAGTACCACTAAAAAATTTTGTAAAAAAAGACATTTTGTGAATATATCTTTTATTAGACATAGTTTCCCATGACAAATCTTCCGAAAGATTTTAGCTACAGGCATGAATAAAAACCTTCAAAAGCCAAACACAACTGTATAAGTGAAACTGAACACAGGAGAGCACAATCAAGGTAAAATAAAGTTTTAAACAATGATTGATTTCACGGTGGTAGATTGGTAGTTGCGAATTATCTAAAATCATTATAACCGCACAAATAAGAGCTTTTGCTCGTCATGCAAATGCGATGGGGCACAGAGTGATTTAGGAATTGTCATGTTTGGCATTTTTGCAATCTCCAGAAAAAATACACTAATGGTAAAAGAAACTACTACTCAGCAATATTTAGACCAAATTGTCAGCTCACAAAATTTTTCCTAGATACAAACAGAAAAGCTTATTACTTTAAATCCCAGGCAGTATATTTAAAAAAAATGCATAAACTCTAGTTTTACCTGTGCAGTATTGTGCTTTAATTTTTCTACAGCAGCTGCATTCTGCTGCAGGCCATTGGCTACTACACCTAAAATACGACTGAGTCCCAGCAAATCCTCCTCAACCTTGTACAGTGGCCGGGATGACATGCGAGCAATTTGCTCTTTGACCTCTTTCTGACTTTTCACGTATTTTCTAAAAAGCAAATTTTCTCAAAATCTTTAGAATGCCATAAAATGCCATAAGGAATACAACCAAACAAATGAATTTACAAATATTACCTAGTAAGCAATTTGTTTTAATCATGTCTGATATGATGCAAGCAGTTTAGTTAATCACAACACAAGCATGTAAACTAAATAACGTTACATTTACTTAACCCAAATCGACTTTATTTAAAAATATTTTAAAGCAAAAACCAACTCTTGAACAACATTCATTGTATTTTAATATACAGTAGGTGCCGCTTAATAGACTCATGGTTAATCGACTCAATCGCTTAATTGACTCAAAAATGCTTCTTTTCAAATGTACATAAAAACTGTCTATAATTGACTCAAATACTTCTGCACAATTGACTCGATATTTTTCCTTCACATACTTAAAATAATGTATGTGCCCAAAGAGCCTTTCCTACTTTTATGCCATCTTTACTTCGCTTTTATTCTCTATAATATATGTAGAAACAATCACGTTAAGTACCGTTTTGTTTGTAAGCAGGTACGTTTATCATGCGCTAATAAGCTAGAGTAGCGGTTTTGGTTTGAATGTGTTACCCGCTCGTCTACGGCAATTAACCTCGTTACCCAAGAATTTCTGGAAGCTAAACATTTAATCACTTGTCTAGCAGTTTCGTTTTGAAGCTTAGTCAAAGATGAAGGTACAGTAATTTTTGCAAATAAATAGACTTGTGTGATTTGGAAAGTATACTTTTTAATTTATTTGCTCATTCACTTACATAAATTAATATTTTAAAATATTTAACTGCACAAAGGCATTTAGGCATTGATTCGTTTCTAAAATTCATTAAAAACCTTTGCAGTGCATACTAAGGTGATGACTCATACTTCTATACCAGTAATACTACACCCATCGGTTAATAGGTTCAGTCGGTTAATTTGGTCCCAAAGCGAGTCTATTAAGCGGCGCCAACTGTACATGTAGAAATATTGAAATTACCAGGTAATATATGCAAATAAAATGTCTTGCTTAAAAATGCAAAAAAAATTCGATCATTCTAATTTCCTGCCTAATAAACCTCGGTGCGGATATATTTGAAAAAATGATGCAAACTAGGTGGACCGTGCCGGAAGACACACGTAACAAAAACTTCTGCAGTTTACTCAGAAAATATGCACAAGGCCAATTAGCAAAACCTTTAAAAGTGCATATGTAGTTTTAATCTACAGGATTATACTTCAAAATATGTAAGCACTATACATGATGTAATTCTAGATAAGCATGGAATCCTGCGAGGCTATGAGTATACAATAGGCGCAAGTGGGTTACTAAGAAAATAGACTTGAGTTTTAGCTTGCTTTGTCGGAGTTAACTAGCTGAGTTGGAGGTTATTATATAGTAGTTGATAGCTGGTTTTCACTACCTATGGGCAACGGGATTCATCAAAAGGCAAAAAGAGTATTAATAAATCTGTAATTTAACATTTTGGACTGTGTATGGTGTGCATAATAGTTGCAAAAACGTTGGCTCAAGCACCTGGTGGGATAAGTGTTTATACCACACTGTAAACAGATGATGCCATTTTTCGTTCAAAATGAGCACACCCAAGGGTGAAGTGATCATTACTTTAAATTGATTTTATTAATTACATGAGGGGCTTACCCACATTCTACTGCTAAACTACTTAACACTTTTCTCATATTATCATCATCATTATCAAAGTTAGCATTATATTCTTCATTTGGATATTATATAGCAATTAAGTAACAATGTTTTTGTGCACACGATGCATATACCAAATCAAAATTTCAAGAAAAGCACTACACTTTTTTAGTTTCCTAGAAATCAATTACTGTTTGCTCAGTTAGCTAAATTTTTGTTCAATAATTAATGTTCTGTAATTGCAAATTAGTGTTCTAAAATGTAAACTGCAGATCAATTACCTTAAACAAAGTTTGAAACAAAGCTTTTTAGAACGAAACTTACTTCAACTCTTCGACTGTTTCTAACATTTCTTTGGGAAGTGCAGTGTCTTTTAACGCTTTGTTCTCCCTACAATAAGATGTGGTATCAATTTTAGTTACAAAATTTAGCAATGGTAAACATTTTCTCGAATTAAATTTAATCTCGAGTTATTGTATCATCACCTGTACAATAATTATGTAAAAAATCAACCACAGAAAATTAGATTTGTGCCTTCATATACCTTTACTAAGAGCTAAACTAAATAGATACTGTAAAGAATATAATAAATAAAAATATTGTTACATGCACATATAAGGACACTTACTTGATAGATAAGCCTGACAGAAAACTGACAGAAATTTTTTTTCGTGATTTAAATATAAGGTCATAGATGCTATACATGAGTGTGTGCCAGGCAGCAGTCTTAAAACAAAACATATCTAGTTCTGACATTCACAATATAGTGATGATTCATTGATAATTATCAATGATTAAATAAATGTTAGTACAAATTGGTATTTCGTCTGTGTGTGGAACAACTTTTAACCATCTGAATCTTATTTTCATAAACACAAGCGACTAATTAAAATGAATGATGTAAGCAAATAACTACATTGTCTAGGAGACCATTATAAGCCATCCCCTAGCGATGTTCATTCAATGTTTTCAAGACATCTACAAACAACATTTAAAAGTTTTCTGCACAACCAGTACCTGTCAGACTGTCAGTGCCTAATCATTTCTAATACTGAAAGAACTTACGGTTTTCCAGTACTGCTAGTCACTGCAGTGGTAACCTGTTTATTTATGTCAACACCACCTAGACCTTTGCTGGCCATGCCACCTCCTGTTGTCCCTACAGTTGCCCCCAAGCCTGCTAAAGTGCTACCACCAGCACCAAATGAAATACCTGCAAAACATGCAAGTTATCTTGAAAAAGCATCAGAAGAAATAAGCTAACTGATATGTACAATTGCACTTGTCTTTTTTAATATGATTAAGCAAGCTGCAATCTTGTGTTGACCAATCAGTGGCAGGGCACACCTATTATGTTTTCCTAGTTGAACAGAAAAGTTTTTCTAGTAGAAAAAATATTCAAATTTTCTTTACACAGATCGTCCCCAAATAAAGCTAGAGACAGGATAAACTATGAATACAAATAATAGAAAAAGAATTTTATAACTAACACTTCCTACACAATAATTATTACGCAGGACCTACATTTATAGTTTCACTTTCTGTCTGTAGTCCTTTACCTTGAATGGCACTTTTTTGGGAGAGTAAAAGAATAACCTGTGTGAATTGTCCCAACAAAAAATTGCTAACGCAGCTAATGGTCACAATGAATTTCATGGTGCGCCTAAGAGTAAGATCTACCCTTTATAAAACACTATGAACAAATATTTTATAGTTTATAACTCTGTACGTGTTTTACAACGTTGGCTTTCACTGAGTCAATAAACAGTGACTGACACACCAGTAAATAGCAGTGAATTTTAGTCACATGTAAACAGTTAATCCAACCAGTCTCTGTGTAAATTTTATTAATACATTGACGATAAATAAAAATGTTGACAAAAATTTTATTAATTTCACATTTGTCAATTCACTTTCTGAACAATGTTAATTTGGGTAGCAAGTAGTACAAGTAACTAGGTATGAATAATTGAGAAGCATGGAAACTGTTCAAGCTTATATATGACAGGGAACCTATAAATACCTCGACAAATACATGTAAGTTGTAAGGTCTATTATTTGATAATCACATATATATTGCTTCGTCTCCCTGTTGATCAACAAGAATGATCACATACTAGTAAGTACAAATGTCAGTAACAGCAAAGACGAAAGTTTACACTTTATATGGTTGTGATACATGTAATGTGTAGTAAAGTTCTTAATTTGCCCACATATTAAATGCTGCTTTTATATAGTAATAAAATCGCAATTTTGAAGAATTTTGGAGCTTAAAAGAAGCAAAGTGATCACTAGTGAAAAGTGAATGCAATACTGCTAAATCAGCTGATGGCACACGCCAGTTACCAATTTGCAAGTGCTGGAAGAAATAGTACCTTTATCAGTTTTCTGCAGATCAACTGAAAAATAAACAATAGCAGAAGTTCGCTATTTCATTAAACATGTATTCTAATAATACAGCATGTGTTGATCCGTTAGATAACCTAGAAGAAAATATTCAGATTTCTTTGAGCATTATACTAGGAGCAGCCATAATTACTGGAAATTCATGTGTGGTTATAATTATTCTTAGAACAAAAAAGCTGCATAGTGTAACTTTTCGTTACATAGCAAGCCTAGGCTTAGCCGATTTAACAGCAGGAATAGGACTAATGCTTCTTGTGTTTACTGAATTATTTGGCTGGACATGCGATATTGGTATATGCGCAGCAGCAATGGGAGTTCTTTCTCTCTCAATTACTGCTTCAGTTGGTTTATATGGAGCCATCTCTGTGGAGAGATATATCTGCATTGTGTACCCATTGCGACGACATAGCATAATCACCAATAAGAAGGTCATCATCAGTGAAGTTGGAATATGGTCAGTTTCTCTGACTCTAAGCATCATGGGCGCTAGTATATATTACGCAGATGGCCAGACCGGGAACCACGATTGTTTGTACTTTGAGGGATCATTTGGCATATTTGCACTTATATGTGACATACTCAGAGCTAGTTTTATTTTCCCGACCATTATATTTTGCTATACCAAGATCGTGCAGGCCGCAATAAGACAACGGCAACTGATCCGCAACAGCATACCGCATAACTTGGATGTTGACTCATACCATCTGGAAAATAGCTTAAAGTTGGTTAAAGCAATCACACTAACTGTTGGACTATTCATTGTCTCCTGGTTCCCGTTCTTCATTGCCTCATTGTTGTATCGCATCTGCGACGAAATAGATGACTGTGCTTTCACCATGGAAATAACGAATTTCAGTTACTTTTACTTGCTTGGCATTTCTAATAGTCTCATGAATATTTTTGTGTACGCATTTAAGATTAAAGATTTTCGAGATGCTCTGAAGACAGAATGCAAAAACTTGATAACAAAAATTAAGATATGGAAATGTGCAAACTTTTCAGACAAATGTGATCGAGCGATGTCTAGTTCCAGGCCGTTACTTGTGTCAACAATTAGCAAATCAGAAAGTAGGGACATTAGAGAAGTACCAGAACAGCACAATAGTTACTATACTGAAACATCATTCAAGCTTTAGAGTATTACATTCATAAATTGCATATGATTTAGCATGGCACATCTACACAATATAATAATTGTTTACGAAAAATAACAGGGAACCTTATAGCTTAGCTCAAAACTAATTTTTACGGTTGGTAATGATGGACATAGTTTACATGCATATATATATATATATATATGCAGAAGACTGGAAAACCTTTGTCAGCAGCCCACTTCTTGAATGCTCATGATGGTGAAGCAAATAGAAATGTAAATTTCACACACATTTGAAGATATAAAATTTTTTTACCTAACAAAATTCCTCATTGGGATCTACTATTTCAGGGCAGCATTTAGAAATTGATTTTAATATCACTAAAACAAAAATTGGATTATTTACCAGAGAGCTACATGGTTTACTGTGAGCTAGCAACTGTAAAAAAACAATAAAAATCCTTGTTGTAAATTATAGAATAAAATTTGCCAGTGAAGTTTGGTTAAATAAATCTGAGTCATTTGCATGAGAGTATAAGTTTGTGTAAGATTACTCCACATTTATTTGTAGCTTTGCTTACTTTATATAACCTTGTCTAAATTTAGATAAGATTATGTATAATTTAGTTTACACAAGACAGTATACAAGAGTCTTACAAGCCTGTGCAATTAGGTTTGAGCAGGCTGGATTGTTATGCAAGGTGATATACCCAAGTGGTGCATACTTGTATAAGTAGTTAGTTTATAGAGTTGCTTAGATCAGGTACTTAAAACTTATGTTTTTTATATATTTGTTGCATAAGTCTGCACATAAAAATTAATAAATTGAGAGAATCTGCATTAAGACAAGTGGTCTAATTCTTTGAGTTAGTTCACATGTAATACAGGAGCCACATGTATTGAAAGAGTGATGCATTACCTTAGTAAACTATGTGACAACTTCTTTCAAATATTACACAGACTTTAAAAAAATAAGTATTAATACTAGATATAACATCACAGATATGCTTACTCAATGTTTGGCCACTACCGAGGCTACTTCCTATATTGCTCATACCATGTCCACCAAGGCTGCTTGGTGCTGCTGTGCTAGTTACGGCAAAACCAGTGCTAGGCCCCAGTGTAAGTGCAGGGGTTGTCATCCCAAATCCAGTAGATAACCCAGCTCCAGTGCTTGCAGTACCAATGCCAGAGCCAAATCCCATGGCAGTCGTAGTAGTTGTTGTGCCAAATCCAGCGCCATATCCCAAAGATGGTGCTGTGCTTGCCGCACTAAAGCCTCCAATTTTACCAAATCCTCCTAAAGTTGGTGCTGCATTTGTTGAACTAACTGTAGCACCAAATCCTAAAGTTGGCGCTGTAGTTTTAGCACCAAAACCAGGAAACCCTAAAGTTGGTGCGGTAGTACTTGCACTACCAAATCCTAAGGTCGGGGCAGCAGTCGTTGTACCAAAACTAAATCCTGAAGATGGAGCAGCAGGAGTTGCACCAAAACTAACAGCTGTACTTACTGCACTGAAATTTGTAGGCCTAGCAACTCCTAAATTCTGAGGGGTGCTACTTGTACCAAAACCAGCACCAATATTCAAATTTGGTCCTGAAGTGGCTGTACCAAAACCACCAGCTACACCAAACCCAGGAGTACCAGAAGTAGATGCTCCACCAGTGCCAAAAGAGAAGCCTGGAGTGGCTGCCATGCTACTTGGAATACCAAAACCTGTATAAATACAACATGATTTATTTATAAGTCTCTGCACTCTTTTGTCAACTTTTAACATAAATGCCTATAGTCGTGCATCAAATGAACTTGTACATCTGTTCCTGCATGGTAACCCACCCTAGATAATTCTGTTAATACACAAATTTGTATAAGTGCAGTTTTTTATTGCAAACACTAAGTCCTTTAAATAATATTAACCATGTTACTTTTTTTACAAAGTATTGTTTATAATTATTACAACATTTGTTGTATACTGTGGTCACTCCTGTTCTGCATATGTCTAGCGTTTCGCTCTCACTAGGGGAGAACATATATCAGTTGTAAAACTGTCTGCTTCAAGCATAGTTTCTTCAATAAAATTTATTTTTAAACTAAATACAATTTAGAACTAGAATGTTTAGTACTATACACTAATAGTTTTGGTAGTCATAATATCAATAATAATAACAACAACAACAACAACAGCAACAGCAACAGCAACAGCAGCAGCAGCAGCAGCAGCAGCAGCAGCAGCAACAACAACAACAACAACAACAACAACAACAACAACAACAATAATAACAATAATAATTTAGTCCATCCATCTCAACAAATTCACAAGTATTTACATAACAAAAAATACCAAATACAATTTGATTCAGATGCAGGGAAGTCGGAAGACGTAGCACGTAAGCCTAACCTGATGGTAAAATGATGATTACAAAGAAGATAAGATTAGTACAGTGACAGATGAATAAAGTGGGGGATGATGGTAGATGGTACGATAACAAAAAAATATTTTTGCTTGGTGTGCTAACTTAAGAAAGCAAAATTCAAACTCAAATACGAGTTGTACTATAACAGTGCTGCACAGTAGGGGAAGTGGACTTTGCAACGGAGTTAACCGGAATGCGAATTATACACATCTTTTTTTGCTGAATTTAAATTTTCCAATACTAACTACCACCTTGTGAGATTAATGAATTTTGTTCCATACTTTAGGCCAATATAACAATATTATAATAATCATTGAAAAATATCTCTTCTCAAGTTCTTTATATGCACTTTTGGGCTTTAATTTTTCGTATTATACAGTAAAGAAATTAAGTTATAGAAATACAATAAGTTACATTACAATGCCTCAAAAATGTTTTGCAAGAAATTAAAACTAAACAAAATGTCAGTAAATGTTTTGTACTAAATTAAACTCCTACTATAACTTAAAAATACTAAGAACAGAATGAATATGTAATTTTATGCACACAGATACTTACCACCAGTAGTAGTAGTGGTTGGGCCAAATGTTACAGTTTTTCCTGGGGTGTTGTTGAAACCTGTCACCATTTTTATGCTATCAAGTACTTTGACCTGCAAAAGACAACTATCTTAATCCATTGTGTTGTGTTTTACAGCTCTCTCTCTCCCTTAGCTCATGTCCTTTCCTATCTCTGTCTACATGTGCCATATAATAAATGTTGAGTGAACACTTGACAGATCAAGTACAGACTATTCTTATCAGAACCAGCAAACTATTGTCTCACAGCTAAATTAACTTTGTAACAGTAGTAATCCATCAAGCGCTGCAATGAAAAGAAATTCTTTGATATGTGAACTCTAGTGCTGTGAAATCGTGAATCAAAAATTTAATATTCAAAGATAGTCACATTTGTCTAATTTCTCTTTGCTGAATTGCTGTACTAGAGTTAATGCACAGGTTCCAAGACTGTACATTTTGGTTTTTGTAGGTGCACTATAAAAGGTGCATTATATCTTTTTTGTACACAGAAGTGTTTACAAGTGGCAAATTAGTTGATTGCCCGATATAAAAGTAATAGAATTTACTTCAGAAATTGTAACAGAATTTAAACAGAAGTTTTTCTGGCTATATGGTAGATCTTGAATTGATGCAAAAGATGTTGCAATCCGTTTTCACTGAGCACGTGTCTTGTCGGTGAGATGGTGCACGCGGTGAAGGCTTATAGCTTTTGATTGCTAGTGGCAATGTCAAAAATCGAAAATTATGTTGAAAGCTTAAAGATTAAGTCTCACACAGCACATAAAACAAGCAACTGGAGATGAAACTGAAGCTTCTTGTTGATTTTATTTGAAGGCCACTGTGTGTAGAAGTATAGTTTAATGTAAAACGGAAAGATGAATATTGGAAAAAAACTAAAATTGCATAAGTTTTAATGCCCATGTCTGACTTGCAAATATTATACGAAAACTTTTGAATAAATAGAGTTTTGAAATTCTTCATAACAAGGACAACATCAGTTAAATAAACAACCTACAAACAATTTTATAATATTTTTGTTAAGAAAATTAATGTTTTCACTGCACACTAGCAATTACCTTTAGGTAATAAATGTGGATAATTTAAATGGTGCCTGGGGATGCTACATAAGATGCTCACACTTGTTCGACATCCCTATGCACTGCGGCACTATGTACTGACTCAACTTGTGAGCGGAACTATCTACGTGCAAAGGTGACAAATTAATTAACTCAATAGCTATGAAGGCCAAACTGCTGGAAACTCACCAGCAGTTTTCATTGCATATGTGTATTGTCAGGGTGAATGTCGGGAAGACAGATATTCACAGCTTTTGCTTATTTGTTGCACTGGCAAAAGTCGTTGAAAAGTTCTAGTGAAAGATTAACAATTAACTCTTATGCAGTTATCAGCTTGTTGGTTATCCATTGACAACTAATTTGCAACCGTTAAATAAATAACTGTCGGAATAATCCGGGTTGCTCGGTTTAATTCCTGACTATCATTTCGGTTCATGACATAATTCACAAAATGCATGCCATCTATCAGCACGCTTCTGAAATTGAAAAGATATGTCTGTGCCCTTTGAAAGGAGTATATTGTGTAAGTATAATTTTCAAGGTTAATACAGTTATTATAACAAAGTTAAGTGTCACGTTTGGTTTGGAAATGACCACATAAGTTTGAACACCAAAGTACCGTATGCCTTGGAAATGACTAAAACTTAATAGGCTTTTAACACTCAAGTCTGACTTGGAAATGTTATCCAAAAACTTGAATGATAAGGCGGCTGACTCGATAACTCATGCTCATTTGCCAGCCCTCCACCTATACATTGCAACTAAAATTACTTATAATGTTATATTTACATTTTATTTTAATTCGTTATAGTTAATACAACAGAACTTTGCATCAATTGTACATACTAATACTTTTACTCACAGTCAAGGAACTAATGAATTCTGATTTTGATAAATGTAGACAGTCAAACTGACATACGCTAGCTGATGCCTGAGAATACTACATGGGACATTCACGCTTGCTCAACAGGCTGTGTACTGTGGTGGCTAGTACAGCCAAACCTAGTGCCCCTCGCTATGTACTGTAGTGCCATATAACACCTTTACATGTACTGCAGCGCAATGTACATGCCAGTACGATGAGGCAGTTACGTGGCAATGCCCACACAGTGATGCGGCATACGGCCGAAGTAGTACAAGGGGAGGCAGCACATGGGAAGTCAAACAAGCACGAACGTCCCACATAGTGTGCCATCCTGACGCGTACCTAGGGTTGCCAGACTCTCTCTTATATTAGGGACATGTCTCATATTTGATAACTTTCTCCTGTCCGTATTGACCTTTCAGGGACACCCAAATTTCCCATATTTAGTTGATTTTCAGATTTTGTAATAAAAAAATATTTTTACTACCATCTTGGGTTTTTAGTTGTAACTTTATCAGTAATTATACAATTTTTTCTCAGATTCTCTAGATGAAAACAACCCAAATGTAACGAGAAAGCTATACAGCTAGTGTTGCTAGAAGTTTACAGAAGACTGATGTGTTTGCCACCTGTTTGCAACTTGTTCAGTTGTTATGCTACTGGTCTTACTGTCAAGCCAAAATAAATTTTTAGTTTATATTCTGTATTATTTTGTATTAAACAATAATTTTCAAAATTATTTTCCTATACATTTTTATATTGTTTCTATTGAAAAATAACTTTGCAATGATTTCATTTTTTTCAGAATTTCTTTTAGTCATCTTATTCCTTATATTAAATAACAATAATAATATTTCTCTGTTGTCTATGTTAAATAAACATTTTCAAATGATTTTACTTCTACCGAATTTTTTGAGCTTGCATTAAATAATTTTCAAATGATTTTATTTTTGTTTTCCTCATAACCCATTAAAATCCTTGCTTTATGTTTTTATTCGGGTTTCACAGATAAGATTAGGTAAATTTATTTATCTCTTGCAATACACAGCAAAATAACTTAGTAGTAGTTAGAGAAAGGGTGGCGAAAAAACCCTAGAGGTTAGCAAATCAGCCACCATTGTAGGTAAAGTTAGTACACGAAAAGCTGGCGACCATTTAAGCTGGGATGAAATTTTTATATATACTACTTTTATATATCTCTACTAAAAGTATTACTTAGTCTGAGAACGTGTAGACGGTTATAAATTTATATATAGTAATATATAAAGAGATTTTAAGAGTGTCTCGTATTCTACATTTCTATTCCGGTAAGCCTACGTATACCGTGGGCCGTAATGGTGATAATCATTACACTTCAATGTGTACTGCTGACACGTTACATGGCAGGACAGTACACAGTGAGGTGGCACATGGAACTGTGCTAAAGTGTGAGGCAATACAAGGTGACGCAACACAGTGGTGCTTTTAATTTTACAATACTGAATATATTACGCTAGTTACAATACGGAAAATATAGAATTTTCAGCTTTCAACTTAAACTGCCAAAATTTTCAATAATATTCATAAGGGGCAATAAGGGACACTAACTTTACGAAGCAAAATATTTATCTATGGTTAAATCATTTTACCGAATGGTGAAAGACAATGATTGTTTCGTTTGGACTGGCAGAATTACTGTAATTATAAAAAAGTCTGACCTAGTACCCTATCCGAAACAGATCTCAATCATGACAGGAAAAATAATGCCTTTTCTAAGTAGTAAAAGTTTTATCATCTAGATAATGTGATTAGAACGGACTGGAAAAATCTTTTTTCCAAATCATTGGGAATCATATTGGTATTTGTGACGCTTGATAAAACTTAAACAATAGCCAAATTTTTTAGTCCTGTGATTACTGGAACACGTTCTGCTCTTGATGTATATTTCTGGAATAATGTTAAATTTGCATTTTTTTTTTACATTTTCACTTATTTACTATTAACCCATCAATGTTTTGGAATCATGATAAAAATTATTTTACTTAGATTTGAAAATGCACAGCTGAAAAAAAAATCGAATAAATAAATTTCATATTCTACTTAAAGGTTATGTGTCTTCAAAAACATAGCATATAAGACAGAATTACAAATAATGAAAGTCAAATATATGTACACATAGGCAAGAAAATGCAAACAATGTGTTTTAAATAACATGAATTGCATGTTAAATTTTTAATGTTACATTGAATTGTTACTTTGAAAGTTTGCTCTTTATTAGGATTCCTGGTTTTTTTAAATTCGGCCATTATAAAATAGCTGACACTTTGAAGAGGGTGGCCCAAGCTAGATTCTTTTAGAGCACCTCAGGGAATCTAAAACAGCTTCAAATATTTGTTCTAGCAAAAGGCTGCACCGAGTTGTTAGAAGCCAGAGCAGGGCAATGCTTACACAGCATTATTAAACGCATTGGCAACCTATAATTATTCTAGCTAAGCTGTGGTTTGTTACTGCATGAAATTTTGCACATTTTTACAAACATCATCAGTGCACAAAAAGTTCGTGTTGAACGTCTGCATAAATAACATATTCCAATCTGATATTTTGTTAGCTATTTAAAGATGCTGACTGTTTTTGCTCAAGTATTTAGATAATAATTATGTTTGTTCCAGACAAAGCGTAGCAACGTATCTAAGCATTATATAATACTGTACATGTAACATTCATTCGAGGAAACATATCAGTGGTTACCTATAATCTTGTTATGTTGTGGCAGTGTGTGCCAGTTAGCTTGACAAAACAGGTGGATTTTGTTCACAATTCTTAAAATATATAGCCTTTATGGGCTAGCAACAACCATCTTTCGGCCGTCTGCAAGCTGCGTCCGTATTAGATAATTTTTGATTAGTTCCATATCCAAAGTTAATCGACTGAACAGATTTTGGCATTATGCAAAGTTTAGTGCTTTAAAGGCAACACGAGCAATTCTGTCATTTTGCGCAACATTTGCAGTCATGTTAGCAGCCATCTTGAAACGGGGTGATATTATAGGGACCTTTAAACATGAGATAGGGATTCATTGACCTTGAAAAACTATATTTAGGCAGCAAATTCGTTATCCTATCTGCTCTGACAGCTAAGATAAAGCCCTGAGATCAATTGGTAACAGTCCAAGTAAATTTGACCATTAAGTGCATCGACTTTATTGAATATGCAGCCGTAGTGACCTAAGAAAAGGCCAGCGATACGCCAAACTATATATTTTTTGTTAAGGGTGACAAGATGAGTAATTTGATATGCATTTCATTAGGATGCATGATTTTTTTTAATTTGGCACTCATTGGCCCCCTTTTGCTTCCCTAAAAAATTGTTGACATTTTTTCACATTGAAGAGGGTAGCCCAAACTAGATTCTTTTAGCGCCCCTCAAGCAGCCTAGAACAGCTTTCAAATCATTGTTCTAGCAAAAGTGTTACGGAACATTAAGATCGTTTCTCTCGTAGAAAGGGCATTGGTAAATTTGACACAGCTATGGTGACTGAGCGCAGAGTGGTGTGTAAAAGGAACTATACATACTATACACCGCTCGGACTGAGTGATTCTTTCTCGGCCATTTAGTGGCAAATTTGCACTAATTGCATTACTTGCAGTCGTATGCTATGGTCAAACAGATGTTTAAGGACTAAAACAAAATATACAACAGCAATGTAATCTCACTTGTAATTTATGGAATGGATACTGGATAGCATGGTTTTAACATCAGTCATTTACAAGGCGTTTGACAATTTCGATAGCAGGCATCTACATCGAATACTACATATTCCACGAACACTTTGAGAAACACTGAGATGGAAAATTGGTCAAACTTCTTTAAGTGCTCTAGCAAGAAAGTAACAAAGGAATTTCTAGGAAATGGTTGCAGGATAGATGAAACAAGACTTCCAAGACAAAGTAGTCAGTGGACACAATCCAGTCGGTGGTTATTGGACAAGACCACTGACAGCATGGAGGAGGCACTGATGCAAAGGATATGTGATTATTATTATTACTATTGTTGTTATTATTATTGTTATTATTATTATTATTATTATTGTTGTTGTTGTTGTTGTTATTATTACTATTATCACCATTCGTTTACTTTTATTTTATTTAGTTAGTTATCTTATCTTAACTAGCTAATTTTATTTATATCTTCAAATGTTGTTAACACATTTGTAAGGTAGTGACGAGTCTGACGAGTCGACTAACGAGCCTGACACCAGTGTTGAAAAATTCAAACATGGTATTGTGCGTAGTTGATATGCTACAGCATGCCAAAACTTGTACTGCGCCAGGAAATCCGGGGAAACAGACGGAGGTTACAAATATCAAATTGGTTAAAGTTAACTTTTGTTTTTGTTAAATTTCAAAAATTTGTCGTTTCATTAAGCAAATTTCGTCACTTTGCTTAAAAATGTAAGCAGTACTATTGTTCTTTTGTTGTCGTGGCAAGGAAATTGTGCTACGGATAGTAGCCGGACGCTAATTGACATAATCTCTTCTTTTAAAATATGAATAGTGCCTCATTAATCACATTTGTCATTAGCGGTGCAACTGTTGTTGTACGTGAAAGGTAGAGTGAGGCGGGTAGTTGCTCCAGAGCCTGGTTGCTCCCTGGGTGTAGTGTAATATCTACATTTTATTCCATAAATTTGCCATGGACCACATTAAAACTCCGAAGGTAAGCAAAAACTTTGTTTATGCGCTGCTTGTCAAACTTGTACAACCTAAAACAGTAAAAGCACTGTTTCGGATGCGTCATTCACCATATAAACTATAATAGTAAATAAAAGCCTTTATAGGCTTCACCGCCCTGTCGATCTTCAGTAATCACTACGGTACAGTACGATAATAAAACATTGGAAATGCTGAATTAGTAGGCCAGCTATAAGCGCTAAACTTTGGGCTACCTTGATCACTGGGAATGCGATACTACAGCCTAATGGACTAGAGTGGCATTTACCAGACGTCAGGAATAACTTGCAGAATGGGTGCGGAATGCTCACCAAACATACATGGCTGCTTCACAAACTTGCTTTGCAGCAAATATAAGGGAAATTGCAGATGAAGCCTTGATCAAATGTGGCAAGAGAGGGATTGGATGGTAGAATGTTCTAAAAGCAAAAGCTATTTCAGAGTGACACGGGAGCAGTTTGCCCAGCTCTATTTTTGTACATAAAATTTTACTTAGAAGGCAACTTAGATATTTGATTGAGATAATTTTAAATAATACTCCAAATAACAAAATAAACCTGCAATATATTATTACCAATTTTGGAAGCCAACTTGACCAAAAAATATGAATGTGAAAAATGTCTCCCTAAACCAGGATTTAAACCATGATTTTTTTCAATTACAATACCAGACGCACACGATTGTCCTTAAGATAGTTTCATGGCAATTAATTTATAAGCGAATAGGATGAATTTTCAATCTGTGATTTTTGATGACACTACTATCGTAACTATCAGGTTGATCTGTGAGTTCCCATCCAAGGAATTAAACCCTTGAATTTTTTATATTCAGCAAATGTGGTTGGATATCACAAGATCTGAGATTGAGTTTCCTGTCAGGGGAACTTTTGGTTGGTAGTTTTCATATATAATATACAAACTTTTGATTTAAATCCATGTAGTCCTGACTGTCCATTGATTTTCAGTTTGAAATTTAATAACAATTGTGTTTTCCTTTTCTAAATAGACTGGTATTTTATGCTGAATGGGAGAAAAGCAAGAGATAGATAGATAAAAAAATCACGACTAAATAAGAATGAGCAAATGATTAAACTGTACAATAATTAAATACATAGCTGGCTTAGTTGCACATGCATTTAAACACAAACCATAAACCAATACTCATATATGGAATAAAATGAGGGGAGCAAATTATAAATATACAACACATCTCCATGCATTTATCTTTTCCAAAATAAAGAAAATAAGCAAGTAAACAAACAAACAAAGAGTAAACAAAATTGGCAAAAAAAATGAACAAAATAAGCAGAATAACATTTATAATTTTTGAAGCATACTTTATGGCGCATACACAGAAAAATATGTAAAACAAAATCAAGTAAACAAAACTCAAAGGAAAAGAAATAACTGACATATAAGCAATACATGCATAATCATGTGTTTACCTTTTATCAGCTCTCACTTGATGCACAAATTCCTAACAAGAAATTTTGACTGTTTCTACTCTTCGATATACAGTAAGGTATAAATTGCTGGATGAAATTATAGATAAGAACAAAATTTAAATTGGAGGTACAATCTAATGGCTATAGACTTGATAAAATTTATATTACTTATTATCTCAATTGAGAAAATAATAATTATAAATTTAAAATTATTGTGTGACTATATAATGTCTGTTACTCCTCATAGGGGCTAGGAATGTTGTAGTTATCAATAAGGAAACAGCAGTATTTCCATTTCTAAGAATTTAACGACCTTGCAGTGATATCAGTAGGCAAAATGTTCAATAGTATAGGCCCTTGATATTTTAGAGATTTTTGTCCTATAAATGTATTAACAATTTCAATGAAGAGAGATCTATTAATGGCAGGTTTTGTTTTGTAGCAGCGTATATCAGATGCAGAGGTATAATAATTTTTGAAGAGGTTGGGCAGCAATTTATGTTTGACCTTGTATACAAACTTTACAAGTTCAAGCTTATAAGTATCATTTATTTTGAGTAATTTCAGGTTGTAATATTATGGTGTAGCGCATTCATGCCTAGTAGAGAATGTCATTAACTTTATAATTTCATTTTGTTGAGTTTGAAGAGATTTTAGTATAGTTAAAGTGGCAGTGCCCCAGGAAAGTATACCATTCTGTAAGTAAATGGGCAAAGTAAAAGGGCATAGGGCAAAGTAAATGAGCTTTATGGTGGCTTGTTCTACATAGGGCTTAATTTTTAATATAAGACCTTTAATTTTACTAACCTTATAACAAATGTGCTTATGTTGAGTGTGGCCCATGATAATTTGTGATCAATAAATAACCCCAGGTATTTTATTCCATTGGACCATTCAATTACTTGAAATCTTATAGTTTTGGGTTGGAAATTATTTAAGTCTGCTGAACATTTTCATGCAATTAATATGTGTTTAGTATTTTTGTAATTTATCATTAACCTATTGGTTTGCATCCAAGAACTGACATTTAAGATTTCATTTATTGACTATTTGTTGAAGATTATTTAGGTTAGTATCAGATAAGAGCAGGTTAGTATCATCAAAAAAACAATTTTGTATGAAATACAGACTAATAAGCAAGGTCATTGCTTATACAGAAGATATACAGAAGAAACACTAGCGGGCCAAGTGTTGAACCTTGTGGGACACCACATTTATGTTGGCTAGGTTTGAGTTGGTGTTTCCAATGCATGTATACATTGTCAGTTATGTAAATATGAGGTAAAGAAAGTTAAAGAGTGCCCTCTAATACCCCAATTTTCCATTTTTTGCGACAAAGTGTTATGGTCAACAGTATCAAAGGCTTTGGATAAATCTAGAAAGATAATGCAAACAAACAGGTTATCAATATTGTTTAGCAATCTATCAGTTAGTTCAGACACAGCTAATGCAGTTGAATTGTTCTTTCTAAATCCAAATTGGTAGTTAGATAGATTTTTTTGTTGGTAATGAATTTATCTAGTTTACCAAATTTTCAAATATTTTTGTGATTGGCAAATGCAACGAGATCTGCCTATAGTTAGAAGGATTTTCAGGTGATTTGGATGATTTATATATTGGGATACTTTTGGCTATTTTTGGCTATATCAGGAAAAACACCTTCTACTATAGAACTGTCAGAAAGGGTGTAATAACATCAATGGCTAGATTAAAATGTTTTCTGGGTCAACTGATTTGCTGTTGTTAAGTTTATTTATTTCAGTATGTATTTCATTATCAGTACGTACGGAGTTATATAAAAACTATTTTGGACATGATTATTTAAATAATAGTCAAATTTAATGTTGGTCTGTGGAACTTTATCAGCCATGTCAAGTCCCATGTTACAGAAAAAGTTGTTTAATATTTCACTAATGTCTTTCTCCTAAGTGTATACCTTACCATTTAGAGTGAGTTCTTTAGGTGATTTGCGTATATTTTTCTGACAGTTTGTTATATTGTTTATAGTTTTTGAGTTTTTTTCATATTATTTTATTGGTTTCAAGTATGTTAGAATAATAAGCACGTTTAGATTGTTCTTTTAGGTGATTAAGTTCACTGGTATAGACACGATAATTTTTTGTACAGACTAGTCGACAGTTAGTGAGTTTTATATAGTTGGCTTTTAATTTTAATGGTTGTTAAGAGACTAGTGGTTAGCCAGGGCTTACTGAAGCTTTCAGTTTCTTTTCTGAACAAAGTTTTTACGTGCGCATGATGGCCCAGCACTTCAGCAATCGTATTCATAAAATTTCTAAAAGCATCATTTGTTGTTAGATTAGTGAATGATAGATTGTTCAGTTTGGTGTTTAGGTTGTTCAAAAAGTGAGCCTCATTAAACTTACTTTCATCATGGATTATTATTTTGTTATTGGTACGTTTAGCATACGGGCAAATGGTCTGCAACTTGGTAAAGCAGAATTGCAGGAATGACGTAGTTTTTAAAATTATTTGTATATATATGATCAATCAATGTTTGGAGCTATGAGTTAGCCTAGTAGGTGTAGTTATAATGGGAGTGAACAGGTTGGAAAAACCGTATTTAAATAATCAGATTTGTAAGGCTTAGCCTCATGGTGCAACAGGTTAACGTTGATGTCACCAGTCAGGTAGCATGATTTCCCTGTTTTGTTTATTTTATCCAAAACGTATTCCATGGCTTCGTAAAACTGAGCAAGATTTGTATTAGGGTGACAATATATAACACCGAATATGAATTGTTTGGGTTTATCATGACTTTGAAGATCTACCCAAATGTTTTCAACCTGCATATCAGAGTTTGCAGTCAAAGGAAGTTCATCGCTATTTAAGTCAAATTTATGTATTTGTTTGAAGAACAGCTTATTTGTTATTTAAAGGCCCAAAAGACTGCCTTTGTTTTGGAGTCAGCACGCATGAAAGTATAATCAAGTAAATTACATAAAAAAAAATTATTATCATTCATACGGGTTTTCCTTATAGCGATCAGATCAGGTGGATTACGGAAGTGAAGCAAAACATCCACCATACTAGAGTAATGTTTTTGAAGACTAGACATATTTAAATGCAAAATTTTGAGGTCTGTATCAGTAGTTTGAAGGTCAGAGGATGATTGTTGTGCAGCGGGTTTATAATACTTGCTATAATAATTCAAATTGGGTGTTATGATTAAGGTCAGGGCCATTCTCATTTTGGTTAAAAACTAGATGAAACATTTAGCGTTTGTAGTTGGGCTATCTCGATCGGGCTACAATTTAACTGAGTGTGATCGTAAAGATCATCGTTGTCAATTATTTGAAATCGTAAAATCAAGTTTAGACATGGTTGGCAAAAAACACTTTATCAGAATTTCTTAATTTACAGAAACCATCGAGAGTTAATAGGGTACATTCTCATCTGCCACAATTATTATAATATATAGCAGGTTGATTACTCCTACAGTTTTTGTGAAACAAACGCTACACGGGTATAAATTATCACCTGTAGTAAGTTTGTTACAACCATCAGTACCATATTACGTATTAAGGCTTTTACCTCTAGGTTGAAGTTCTGGATGGTAGATATCCCTTGGCAAGAAGACCCTGGATTGAGTTTACGACCATTGCATCAGAAGAATCTGAGCGTTTAATAAAGATGCGTTCTTTCACGTGACCATGCATACTTGTAATTCAATTGTTTTTTGCATTGACGTATGTGAAACAACAGCGTTCTGTTCACTTTTGTCAGATTTTCGCTTATGTAGATTTTGTGGGAAGTAGAAAGTCCAAGGTCAGCAGCTGAATTTATATTCTTGCGTGCAGCATAAACTTTATCTCGGATATACCTGCGCACAAATTTCGCAATGATTGCAGGGGTGCTTCCTAATTTAGGTCGCTACATGCGGTATGAAGTGGCTATTTCTTCTGGATGTATTGGCACTTCGATAATCTCACAAACTTTCCACAATACCATTGGTATATTCATTTTGAACATACGGAACTCCAGAAATTTCAATCATATCTCTCCGTTCATTACTGTTAAAGGTTGCTTCGTCAGCAGTATAAACTTGTTTTTCTAAATTGGCGATAGTTGCTTTGAGCATTTTGTTTTCTTGTTTGAGTGTGCTGACAGTTTCACGACTCTCTGAGTTCTCTACAAGGCCTTGCAGAAAAAATTGCTACATCGATTTTTTGCAAGCCCAGAGCCCAAAACGCAATAACGCGCGTCTGATAAACGGGGTGCACTGGAAAAAATATAAAACGATTATATCTATCCCGTGCATAATGCATACGTGTTCTGGATGTCTGGTAAACGCCTCTTACCGTGTCTGCCTTGTAAGCAGATGGTTGCTACAGCTCAGTTTTTTCACAATTCCTATCCTTCGAATTTGATATCAAAATTTAATTAATTGTGTGTTTGTGTAAAATTAAAATAATTGTGGGTGTATAATAATATTAATTAATTATCATCCTAATGATATAATTAAGCCATGTCTTTAGTATTATATAGGTGGCTTTGACTGATTGTGTATTGTGTCTCCTTTTTCTCTGCCTCCAATTAATTGTTGTATAAATATGACCGGTTTTTTAATGTGTGCGATGTGTGTGTGTGGGGGGGGGGGGGGGTGCGCGCACGCGCGTGTGAGAGTGTACTTGGATGTATGCCTCCGTGGTGTGTGACGGTGTGCGTGCAACGGATTATGATCTTGCGTTACACCTTTGTTTTCTCACATTAAATAAGAAAAACAGTAAATTGTGATTTTTTTTCAATAAAGCTAAAAAAATGCTGTCACAACAAACAGCCTCTTTAATAGGTTCATTTTGCATGGAAAGCAATCTTGATCAATAACCAAATTTAGCAAACTTATGACGTTGTTCGAATCCGCAAAGTTACTACTAAGCTGTTTTAACTGTTAACTACATCTATTTAACTTTTTTCGAGAAAAAGTTTCAGTGGGTTAGTGGTCATAACCTGTTTTTATATTTATGATTTTGTTACTTTTTTTGAAAAACCTCCAGATTTGCTATCTTCCAGGGTTGAGCTAGTCTGTATGATTTCGTTAATTTCATTTGTTTCTTTCGATCTTTTTGTTTTTCTCCTGGAGGTCTCAAATGCCACATTCTACCACACTTGGCTGCCATTTACAAATAAAATGTATAAACCAGATCTCACAGTTTTTGCTTGTGAATATGTGCATAATGATGCTTGTAACAATGTGCATAATGAATATATTGTATAACTTGACTCTCAGAGCGGCAGTCAACCTATTAAACCACCTACAAGCTCACTGAAGTCGCACACTGGATACGATAACTGCAATAAGAGCAGTCGGACAAGTATGGTTGATCGTTGACCAACATGAATAAATTCCTACTTCTTATATTTGCAGAGATTACTGCTTACTTATAATGCATGCAATTCCATATTGCACGAGCGTGTAAACCCCTTAAATCAAAATAGTTTTTTCATAGTAAATACTATAGTATAATAACAAGATCTAAATCTGGTGATTGTGCGCAGTAAACAGCCCTCCCACAAGATGCAGTGACTAACTATCGCCATTGATCAAATAGCATCAAACTGGCTTCATTCAGGTATAGCGTTCTGTGCAGCGCGTTTAACAAGTTCTGATGTTCTGTGCTACGTATTTTGTGAAGATACTCGGTGTTTGTGTTCACGGCAGTGTGGATGAAAAGTCCTCTACAGGAAAGTAATAAATTAATTTGCTTCAGGTACTAATCTGATGGAGTTGACCTCAGTGATTCGCTTGCATAAAATTTCATATTATGATTCGAGATTATGAAAAACGAAGTCGAGAGATGCATATTCTGTTTGCAAAGTCTTTAATGTAGTGCCCGTTAAATAATATCGTATGCCGTACTGTATTGTAATGCATTGTATTGTAATGTATTGTATTGTAATGTATTGTATTGTAAAAATTTGTTTCCTCAAAATACTATTTGCTTAAATACATTGAAAGCCGTTTAATTTTGTTACAGAGAGTATTTCTTGAGAATCCTGTATATATATATATATATATATAATATATGTAATATTATACTACTTGATCGAATCAGGCAACGTCTTAAACAAATAGATAGACAGACAGAAATTTATTTTTTACATGGATACATTAAAATTGCATATAAACAATGTTTCCATTTTGGTCCATGCAGTTAATAAAATTAAAAGTGACAATTTTAAATAAAAATAAATTACGCACTGACATTACACGTTAAAACAATGAGAGCAAATTAAAATTAAAATTAACAGTTCGAAAATTTTTCAGTTACATCAAGAAAATTACACTCTAAAAGTACATATTATAATATACAATGAAATTACAAAAGTAAGTTACGATTAAAATTTGCAGTTACAGCGAATAATTTAGACTATGATAAAATTATATTAAAACACATAAAGTTACACTTTAAAAAGTTTTATATATATATAACTACATTTTCAGTGTTGCTAAAAATAGGACTATTTCGGAAAATTATAAAATCGTTTCTTAAGTAAAACATTTCTTAACTGAACCCTCTTAGAACCCCTGGAATATTCTGATAAGGCCTTTTTATGATTAGTTTGGGGTTTTGGGATATATAACTTGATGCATTTGTTGTACTGTGCATTGGTGCTTTTTATCTGAACTCTAGCCTAATTCTGTCAGGCACCAAATTATTGGTAATTGCATGAAGGACAAGTAATATTTTCCTGTAGTCTATCTAATCAGCAATTTTTCAAAACATCTGTGGCATCCTATGCTATCCCAAAATTATTTTAACGGCACATTTTTGAAGTCTAGTAATTTTAATTAAATTTTGTTGATTTTTACAGTTCTCCATATAGTGCAACATGTGATGAGATTGAACAATTACATTAAACAGTGTTTTTGAAAAATATTTGCAGATGCATAGGGAAACTTTTTTCTGAATTCCAATTTTTTGTGCAATTTTTCCATGTGACTTAGAGAGATTTTCGTTATGGTCATTACACCCAACATGTTTTCTGATTCCCTCTTGTTCCAGAACGACACGTATGAATATTTAGTTGAGTAGAGTCCATACTGACTAATTTCTGGGCACTGCCTACTAACATTGTTTTTGTTTTTGTTTCATTAAGAGTTTCTATTGTGAACCATCCACTTACTAATTTTATTCACTCCGTTTTGGATGTTTCTTTGGACTTCATTTAAATCCCGGTCACCAGCGTACTGCATACTGTCGTCTGCATATGTCTCTAAGTGGCAGTGTTTTATTTTCGAGGAAAGGTCATTTATATGTAATAAAAATAATATAGGCCCAACAAAGGAACCCTGTGGTAGTCCGGATTTTATTGTTTCAACATCAGGTAGCTCTCCTATAAAGCTAACAATTTACTGACGGTTCTTTAGATGTGAATGGAATCATGTATAGCCTATACCCCTAATTCCATACATTTGTAATTTATCAAGAATGATGTTATGGTCTAGGACATCAAAAGTTTTTTTAAGTCTAGGTATGCAACACCTGTGTACCTTCCAGAGTCAATATTATTAAGTTTTCATCCATCTTATCATCAGGTATTTTGATATTGTCAGATATATGTACAAAGTGTTGGTTGAACATATTAGCAATATCACAAGCATTAGTCACACACATCTCAGCAGTTTTTATTTGTGTTGGCAAAACTTGCTTTTTTGACGGTAATAACTTTTTTAAGTTTTTCCACCAAAGTTTTTTAGGATTTTGTAATGAATCTATAATAGCGTTTTGAAAATAGTCAAATAATGTTGGGAAATAGTGGTTTGCGGTACCTGTTGTATCTGTGTAATATTATTTACGGGGAAGATATTAAGATTTTGCTTTGAGAACCTAACCAGATACTGTCTTTTGGGAATGATAAAAAAAATTCATGTTTGTCGAGAATAGTGCTTTTTCATTTTAACAAATTTGAAACTAATCATCGTAGCGCCTTAGTAATGCATCTTTTGCTATATGTTTAGTACCAAATTCAACAATAATTTGTAACATTTATGCCTGGCACTAGCATTTAGCGTCTTAATCCATACACACTTTTTAGTGCATTTTTCATGCTTTGGGTCTACTTCATTATTACTAACTGTAAGTTTTTGTTCACTGAATTTAAAACGATAAATAAAGTATAAAGATAAATAATGTGTATATGACCTTTCACGTAAATGTATGTGAGCAGTTTATTGGAAGAAGCCATGTTCTGTTAAACACACCATGTCCCATATCTCTCACCTTATTTTTACTTATTAATGTTGCACAGGGATTTTATATAGATCTGTTGATTCTGGATTAGATCTATCCATAAATTCATAATATAGGGATGCAGAACCTGAATCATCAGTTCCTCTCGCCGGCACCCGGTACAGTTAATGAAGCTGCTCTGATACCATCATTAAGCTTCTACAAGTCTTTGTACTATTTAGCTGCAGACAGGCGCCTAATTGTACTGATTCGTCTCTTCGTCTGTAGTCATGATTCATTTGAATGTTAGTGAGTGATGACGAAGTTCCATGACTAACAAGATCATTATTTTTATTGAATCAAGGTTTAAAATCGATGCCCTTCTATGACTGGTTTGATATTTTTCATGCATACTTGTTGCTTCAAATCCGAACTGCGTAAATGAGCGTGCTATAACTTCTCAAGTTTGTATTAAGAACCTGCCAAAGAAATTAGTAATGAAGGCCCAATGATTAGTGGATTTTAAGAAATGCGTTGACAATAGTTTGTTTTTGTAGCCTATAATTCGGAGCCAGCTAATTAAGAAAAATGAGTGTTGTAGAAGCTGAATAATTGATATTTAATGATCGGCGAGATTCATAGGAATGACGTTTTAGGTCACTGCGGAAAACGTCAAGAATTTATTGTATAATTGCTGAGTTGAAATGAGAAAGGGAGGGGGAGAGAGAGAGAGAGGGAGAGAGAGAGAGAGAGAAGGAGAGAGAGAGTGAGTGAGGAAGAGGCATTGGCGAGGGAAGAATAGGTGGGTTGCAAAATAGAGAAAGATGTAGTTTTTATCCAGAATTTTTTGCTTTATATTTGTTGTATCTATACTTGAAAATTTCATGCTTGTCTAAAGCACGTATAGAATCTTTCATTGTATAGCCGCTTAAAGGATATATGCGGAAGTAATGGAATGGATTTGTACAGAGCAAATGAAACAGCACAGTAGGATTCAATATTCACTTCGCAAGATGGGATTCAACATTCACTTCGCAAGAGCTGTCTTTCTTATTGGTATGGTCGAAAGCATTTTGCGGGTGAGATCTATTGAAAAAGAAACCATTTTGCTGAGGAATTTTTGTTTTGATTCCTTATATGCGAAAACAAGATAATTTCTTTTAGCTACGCTTGATACTGTTAAATTAATTGCTGTAGTCTCTGGTGTTTTTCTTGATCATTACTCATATGTGGAAGAAGCTTTTAAGAAACCACGTTCCCGAGAGAGACTGAGAAAGATGTAGCCCTCATTTTGGATTGATTGATTGATTAGTCTGTTAGCGGCGAAACCATTTTACTGTGTGTTACGAGGGTCAGCTATAATCTAGCGTGAGCGTCATTATACAGAACCATTTTATTAGGGTACAAGACTTTTTCGTTGATTACAAAATGGGGAAGCCAATTTCCTTGAAAGTATATGTTCGTTAATGACTCTTGGACGCAAGAAAAATTTTGCTGTTAATGACAGATTTTCTTTAATCTCTCTAGTGCAGTTTGTCAGAAGGAATTCTTTTCATGTAGGTAAGGCCAGGTTAAACATTTTTTCAAATAATCTTCGAAGCGTGGCAGTGAAAAACATCTAATTTAGAGTAGCTTTAAAAATCGTTGTTAGGCTTAAAAAGGGAAGTCTCATACACGCAGGTAGACTGTTTTGTAATTTTAGTCCTAAGCAAGAGTTACAAAATGTTATTTTAGATGTTTTGATTGTAGTATAAGCATCTATCTATTGAATTTGCATTGGTAGCTTGTTTCTATAGACACTAGACTGTAGTAATTCAACTGAAGATATTCAATCTCTGCTAAATCAACATTTGGCTCACTCTAACACTTTGTCAATTTTATGGCTTTACTAACGCTGTGGCATCGATTGGAATATTTGAATAACATGAGTGAAGTAGGAGATCCAAATCGCTGCTGTTGCTTAGTAGCTGTAAGCTGTAAGCTGCCAAAGTGCTACTTGGTGTTTCTAAGATTGTATACTGCCTTGGTTGTAAATGCTGCGACTTTAACTTTAAGTTCGTTAATCTTAATTTATAAACTACGAATGTGTTTGATTTTATTGCGTTTTTAAAACACTTGTCAGTGTAAAACAATTCTGGAAGGATAGAATAGTAATGTGGTTCCACGCTGTTTTTCATTGTTTCTCTTAAAAAGTGTGATTTCATCTAATAGAACAATTTCGTGTAGATGTATGCGTTTTGGTATTTTATTGCGTGTTGTTGGAAAATTTTCTCGGTAGTTGCTATATTCTGATGATTTTTCGTTCTGCCAGCCCTTGCAAGGCGGGAGGAATAACCGAGTTGTCCTGGTGGTGCTTGCGCTGCTTGATGACTCAAGTTAAGAAACACTGGATTCGATGTTTGCTCTGGACTGTCTTATTATACCATACTGATTCTGGCTTTTTGAGGCACCTCTGTCGCTTTAGCTTCTCATCTTAGATTGATAGCATTGACAATGAGGTAGGTTTCCGGCCTGACCTCAACCGTCAGCCCATTCATAGTAAGTGGACGCCGGCTTACAGTATGCCATATTGTAAAAAATGCACGCTCATTACTACCTAACACTGCTACTTCGTTTTGTGTGTTGCAAGTCAGGTATTATTACTATTTTTCGATGTTTGATTTATATGTTTAGGAAGCAATGTTGTTGTTTTAAGTTTAACAAGCTTCATTGGCGAAGATGAAAATAATTGACATTTTAGTTTTAGTCACCTTCCTAAGTTTACCAAATGTTGTCTAAAAGGTAACATATACCTCATCGCCTTCATCGAAGTGCGGTCCCATCTTTGCGTCTTCTCTTTTATGTCTAATAAACGCTAGAGTAGAATCGTCCCTCAACCGGAGAGCAAAAGATCACATTTTGATCCCTTTATTTATTCTGCAATGAATCTATTACTTTAATCATGTTTTGCCATTAGTATACTTGAAAGCTTTTTGTCAAGCTAATCATCCGTACCATTATTTTGGGTGTATCTATTCATTCTACTACTCCCATGCCTGGCTTCGCTGACATGGCTGCTCATGACTCATACGTAATAAAAATAAAATGTAGGCATCACATTTGGCGACACCTCGCTACATTGAAGATACTCTCTTGAGAACGGTTAATTATATTTTGCCTTGTTAATGAATGACAACAAGTTGAATAATTAAGCAGTCACGTGAGCCAGAGCATAAACGCATGATTAATAAGAGGTATTACCACTCACTTTTTTGTAATCTAATCAGAATGAACGGTAAATTAGTGTCATCAGTGCTAATGTATGAAGGCGACTTTCTTCTCTTATTTGTGACGGCCCGGTGTAACTCAGCTATGCTTTCAGTGTGCCAAGATGTTTAAACAGGTCAACCTATATCTCTGATTGATCGTATAGTGCTTATGTTGGCGAGTTATTTAAAACACTGAGTGCTGGTGCCCTTTCCTAAATAGGTACTAAGAGCTCTGTAGTGCTATTGTTTCTACGTTGGAAGCTGCTGGATGTTCTTGCGTGGGCCTTCTCCTCCTTCTGGCTTAGCAGGAAATCCTTGTTCGGCAGGATGGAAGCATACACTAGCGTTAAGCTGTTAGTTCAGCAACACTTCTTTCTCGAGCAAAGTAGATAGCCGTTGTCTTGCAGTCTGGTACGAAGGGTTAGAGTACAGTCCATAAATGAAACACCTAAAGAACCGCTTAGTTTGTTCACACTTCCGGCATGTCCAACAGTTCAAGGGTTGTTTATAACAGCAATTTGTGCACTTATGTTAATCCAGGAGTCAAGGATATAACGGACTTGTTTCACTAGCAGTTTGTGTGCATTCAACAACTTCCATTATGGCTCCATTTCACCAAGAAAGATAGTAAACTGATTTGGCATAAACAGCAGAAACTTTCAGGTTAAGGAATAAACATACTTAAAAGTTCATAGAACAAAATATGTAGAAACAGCCATTTTCTTCTCAACATACCTCCTGGTCACGTTTCGTATCTGTAGCGCTGGAAGTAAGTTACCTAAATCTAAGCACCTGATTTGGCTGCTTTTTTAAATTTAACAAAATTATAACCTGTAGCACTATCGTTAATCATTAATTCAGGCTTATAGTTATCAGCTGACTGACAGCTTAAACCTCGATATATTTACAAAGAAAGGTTGCAGTAACAAACTTTCGAAACGTGTACTGTGCTTTGAGCTTAAAAAATCGTGATGATGCAGCAGGTATATGGATGCCATTTGAACAGTTTGAATTTTCAACAGTGTGATAACTTCGTGAATAATTTGTGATTAAATTCAGCTATTCAGCAGAGGCAAGATCTTCGTGGCAATATTTTTGTGGCAGGAGATATATATCCAGATGTTGTCTTCGTACGGATGATTCGTCATAGTCATCGCTGTTGTGTATGTCAATGATAATGATGACATTGTTGAATGCTGTAACTGACAGTGTAGGTGCAGCCGTGGACAAGGTACTTTTTGTTTATATTTTTTGTAATGATAATAGGCAATCTTATTATTACATATAGATTAGTTAAATTAGTTAATTAGTAGTATAGTTACAGTGTATATTGATGTGCATGCCCTTCGTCAAGTAAATATTGAAATGTAATTATTCTTTATTCATTGCATATTGCAGTTACTTTAATTATATTTCTAGTTTATTTAAACAACTTTTTGGCTTAAGGCAGTTTTTCATTTTTTGCCTCAGGATGCAAAGAACTCAGGATATTGCTGAGTGACCACGCCATATATGCTTGACAACTGAAGTTAAGCAACGACCAACCTGGTCTATAAATGAATGGGGGACTACCAGGAAAACTCCTGCTAGGTGATTTAATTTGCCAGTTTGCCCCTGTTGTTGATGCGATGTATAGTATTGTATACGCATACGGTTAACTTTGTCGGCTTCACAACCCATCTTAGCAGGTTGTCATTGGTAACTGACTTCGATTCTGGTCCTACCACAATTGTCCTCACCCTCACAATTATCCCGCGTTGCAAAAAGTGCCAAACTGTATGAAAGTTCGGGATAAATAGGAAATTTCCTTCTCGGGTTGCTCATTACTACCATTTATATTAATCTTATGTATGAACAACGTGGCCTTATTTAGAAGCACAGATTTGGCGTAAATAAAAAGGTTTGTCCAATTATCCAAATGCACTATAAATGAAATTCTTCGTCAATAGACGCTCAATAACCGGCCGTTTGTACACTGGGTCTATATTCGCATACTAGTTATAAGGGCGTATTGATCTTAATCTCTTCAATGAAACTTACACGGACTCCGTAAATGTCCATAGCAGCTTAGTGCATGCGCATGACATTACTGCCGGCGATTCACACTTTGGCAAATTTGTTTTTACCCAGATTTTTAAAATTCTATTCGGTTTTCTGAACAGCGTGGTGAGACTAATCATTTGGTAGCTAGTTCACAGCAATAATATTAGCAGCGCAACAACAGTACAAAAACAGTTTTTACTTTAAGAAGGCATTCAAATGTTCCAGCAAAGTATTGACGAATCGTTTCTTAAATCTAATATGACTTGTTCTCAAAGCAAGTATGCAACTGATTACATAAGTTTTGGTTCAGCTTTTTTAGGCTAAATTTAGTGCAATCCTAAAATCATTTTAGCTGCGTAAAAAAGCTACAGTTTATCTTTTGCAAATTAGCCAAATGGCTTATTTTCTACCAAGCCTAAGCAGGCATTCAATAAGGCTTCATTCACAATAAATGCTAAAACGGCTTAATGAATCATTAATCTGATGAGGTAAGAATGTACAAAAGACAAACTACTACATTATTTTTAATAATGTTGTGGCAACATTACTTTCTTCTGTGATAATTAGTGACCAATCAAAAAAGAATGTTTTCGTTAGCTGGTCCTTTTCTTTTGGCTAAAACTTCATATCTGTGCAGTGCAATTATGCCAGTACAATGGGACATTCATATTTAGCCAAGGAACACATTGCTGTAAATTATCTTTCACTTTCATCCATTTGTAGTTTTTGTACTTAGTAATTTTTTTTCTTCATAGCTGTTTTCCACCTCCGAGGGACAGTACGATGACTTTGTGAATCTACAACACAAGGTGAGTGGTGGATACTTGTTTGAGATAGTCCACTTAATCTGTCTGTATTCCATTAATTTTTATCTTTGAGACTGGTAAATAACAAACTGAAAATATAGTATTAGGTGAACAGTGAGAAAATGTTTTGGAATGGATTAGTGGACTGTATATAATTACATAAAACTACGTCAACCATTTGTGACCATCATTTATTCACCTACCCACTGTCATACTGTGCTCACAAAATATGCTTGGTGTATACAGTCATACACAACAGTTATGTTATAGCCACTGTATACGTTATACACATGGCATCGCTAATTAAAAAAATGAAAGACATGGTAATGAATGTATACAAAGTAGTTGAGTCAAATTGGTTTTATCAAATTGACCTTGCCGTCAACAGTGATTCTCTACGTCATTTTATAACGGTTTTGAATTTTACAGCACTGTTTATTGGTTTATGTGAACATAAATAAAACTTGACCATTCTAAAGTCAATTTTCATGTTATGGTTTTATTTTTCTGGTGAAACCGTTTACTAGAGAGTGGGCGATTTAACTGATCATGTATTCAAATGACATTTTTACGTGATTTGCAAATTTAACCGTCTGCTTGGTGCTCTACAGGTGCCATAGAGGTGATGTGGTAATGAACCGTACCTGTAATATATATTCACTCTTAGTTAATAGGTAGCTCTTTTGTTGAACAAAAATTCCAAGATGTGTGCAGATGTGTTTGAAATCATATTCCTCACAAATAAAAACAGGATTACAATAATGGTCTGCAACTTCAGAGCCAGAGGCCTCCTGGCTCTAAGGTTTATTAGGGGCCCTGCTGGCATTCGTAGCTTGGACCATTGCCATGCAGCCCTGTTATCGAGTTTCCATGCCACAATTGATGTATATTATGGTGCTTTGTTTTCTGTTGAGGTAGTAGTTTATTTGTATATAAATAGAATTTAAGAAACTATTACTTGCATTAAATATGCAGCCTAAATTTAGTGATTCAACGCAATAACAAAAAATTTGATTATTGCACTCTGAGTAGCTCGGCTTGTTCAAACTGCAGTAATTTGTGGAGTTTACTTTAGGTGGTTGTTGCTGATTAATACCGCGATTGCGTCAGAGTTTCCATTATTCTTGTATTAAATTTTTTGGTGCTTCAACTGTATATTCCAAATCGCATGAAGACTTGCTTAGAGGCCCTTCCCGGTAGCCAGTGTGGTATTAGCATATCTGATAATAGAGAAAAGCAAAATCAATGCTAGTTGGAACCTGCAGTCTTGTAGCCCTCACGAGAGTCGACACACTGCTGGCCTGTACTGAATATATACATTGCGACATTCATTGATGATTTTTTTCACTATAATACCTTATCCTTGCCGTAATATATTCTGTTATTCTAATTTATTCATTTAAAATTCCACTTTGATCGTTGTCATAGGTCATTGTCGTCATAATAATCACTGTTATCAAGAACTACAACAATATCATTATTACTCATATTCACACATGGTTCTGCATGTTCAGTAGGTAGCCTGTTTAGGGAGAAATTTTATATAATTTGTTGTGTGATATGCACAATGTATATATGGTGTGCAGTGCAGAACATACTGTAATACAATTTTGTTGCATACTCCGTATTGCACACTTTTAATTCTTAATGCACTTTGTTCTTTTCATTATCTCTATCGATAATACATGTAAGCCTGTAATTAACACAAATGGTGGATGTTTTATCTAGTTACCATGTTTCCAGCTTTCCTTAAATTAGTCATGTAGTTCCCAGAGGGATTTAACCAAAATTTTCTAGGTAATAAATTAAACTGAATCTGGCTCCAGACATTAGTCAAGGAAATTACTTGAGTAATTCATTGTTAGCAGTGCAGTCACTAATGTAAATTGAATTAAATCGACTAAGTGGAGCTACAAACTTGTCGGTTTATCTGAAAATCTGTTTGTTTCATATTTGTTGTGGTGAACTTGTAACGGCACAGTGCTCTTTGGCATGAATTTGTAAACATTTCTAGTTATTTTTGTTTGCTCTTAAGTGTGGGAGTTTTTAAGGTATTAGACTGAAGGTTTTTTTGCATCTAAAAGAAGTTCGCAAAAAGCATATAATTAGTATTTTCTCACTGTAGTTCCTAGCTATAGATAAATAAAAGCAAAGAACGAATGACTAAAACATCATGATGCAATTACTTAATTACAACAATTGTACAATGTTAGACGCCATGTTGAAATACAATAATAGGGGTGTTAAATATCATTATGAGTTACAGTCATAAACATTAGTACTAATTCCTAATTTCTCTATTTATCTCTGCACAGTTTCGTACTATATAAGTACTCTCTAAAACATGTTAGAAATTGTTATAACATGGGGAAAAAACCTGTTCCAGCCATTTCATGTGCCAGACAGGTTTTCTCAAGGATCTACTTCCTGCCTACACTCTTATACTACCATATGCATTCAGATAATTCTTAACTAGCTTTAAGTAGAATAATATAAATTAACCGTTCCATTGGAAAGATGTTTCCGACATTTGTTCTTATTTTGATACTGCCTCGCCTCCATGTTATTTTTCACCTTTGGTAATTGCTAATTCTGATTATGTAGTCATCTACAGCAATAAGTCTTAATTAGTAGCTTGAGGATTTGCACTACCTTCTGGCATTAATTATTAAACTGGATAATTTATGAATGCTGAGATGCCCTAAATTGATTTAGTTTCTCATTATTATTATAAACATGAACATAGGCATGGCATTAATTCTTAATAACCAGAGTTGGAACAATTAGTTGGATATAAAAAATCATACCAAAGAAATGAAGACTTGTTGCTTTACTATGCTGCGGTATATTATCTTCATGTGAAAGGAAAAAATAAATAGCACAGATAACCACTATGTACCTTTTGTTATTTTACAAATTGTAACACAATCACCACTTAAGCACCTAACAGGAATTTACAGCACAGGCAAGAAGCGCAAAATATCATTAATGTATGCAACAAGAACAATAATAAGTTATCCAGTACAGAATTACGCACTCTAGAAAATAGTTTGCTGGTGAGTAAAAGAAAATTTCATGGCAATAAAAACTCCAGTTATCTAGCTTAATTACACATTCTAAAAATAGGCTGCATATATATAAAAGAAAATTTGGATAAACTATTTTGTAGAGTGTTAAACAAATGCAGGCAGAATTGTAAAGCTGCCTGTGGTATAACACAGAAATAATTCTTATATTATATTAATGAGATAACAAAAATAGAAAAAATAAGTAAAATATCCCACAGTTCTTTTTTATAATGACATTTCTTTATTAATTGCTTGTTTTATGTTACCGAAACAGTACTTGTGACTTAAGGGTGAGCAAAAAACAAGAACCGAAGTGACTTATATTAAATTGCAAGGCTATCTATGAAGGCTAATAAAACTGACAATATACTAAGGAAGTGATGTTGTGAGAAAGAATAATGAGGGAATATTTCATCATATAAATTAAGCAAAACTTAACCAGAACTTGAACAACTTATCAGAAGTTTTTTTATTGAAGCTAATTTAACTGATAAATAAAGTTTATTACTATGCCATTCTTAACAAAGAGCTCAGATAGGGATATTTTGCCTTCCTGTTTTCACTAGACATATGTAACAAGAGTTCCTCGTTGTTGAACTCAGGGCCACAATATAAAGGCTGCCTTTAAGTATGTTTATGTGGATATGGCACTGAAACCGCAGTTTTATGATTTTTCTGAGGAAGCAGTCAATGGTCACTTACATGAATGTAAATTCCAGCACATGTTAATAGGCAAACTAAATACAATGTAGAATACTAAATACATATGTAACAAGAGTTCCTCATTGTTGAACTCAAGACCACAATATAAAGGCTGTCTCTAAGTATGTTTATGCGGATATGGCATTGCAACAGCAGTTTTGTGAATTTTCTGAGGAAACAGTCTGTGGTGACTTACATATAACATAAATTGCAGCACATGTTAGGGGGCAAACTAAATATAATATAGAATAATAGGTACAGTTTACTCGGTGAATTGTATCTGTATGCAGTCAAATGGCACACCTTCGTAAAAGCTGAAGCCACATTACAATGAGCAGCTTAACAGCTGAAGCCACATTAGAATAAGCAGCTTTAACAATGAGTAAGTTAATAATGTGGCTATTCAAATCATGAGCTTTGCTTGCAGTGTGCTAACAATGTAATTTATATTAATATCATAATTTTAAAATAATATACAATGCCTTTGGTTTCGCAATCCTAGATGATGTTTAAAAACATGATTTCTTACAGCTTTTTTATGAGCTCGCATAATTTTCCATAATATGTTTTCAGGCCAGCATTTGTAAAGTCTGAAATTTTGAAGCACAATCATGGCCTTGAGGTGTTAGCAACAGTGAACAGTATCTAGCTGCTCTAGCTTATCTTGCTGTCGTAAATCAATTATTGATAGTGGTCACTGCTCCGCTTGTCTTAAAACCACTAGTTATTAATACTGTTATCAGCTGACTGATTTCATTGATTCACAAACAGTTACAAACTTAGCAAAATCCCAAGTCTTACAAACATAAACAACAGATGTTAACCAGTCTACTAATTTAACAGTCTTAGAATGTTTCAAATTAACAATATTTTTATTGTCCAATAACAATATTTATACATGTCAGCAGCTTGTTACATTATACATTTTCTCAGGGTCCCACAGAGCTAGACAAGTAATGCAATATTGATTCAGTTTCAGGACTAATGGAATGAACGTTAACAAGATATATGTTTCATACTCTTGTTGCATGTCAATTTGTTAAAATGGTGTTGGAATACATATTAGTGATATTAGTGTGTGTTTAGTGGAGAAACTGACATAAGCCTCGTGAATGTTGTACTTTCTGGCTGCATACAAGCACACTACCTCGAATGCGTGAATATAACTGATACACAGTGGGTAACTTGAATAGTGGTGGATCTTTCTAAAAGAATATAACAAACCACAGTTAAAGATATTAAGTAAAACTATTAGCGATATATACTCAAGAAAGTAAGTACACTAATTAGTGAGAGATTGAAATTTAATTTTCTGTTTGATTCTGCTTACCCAAAGCTGAGTGAGATAAACAGTCTTATGAAATGGGGTTATCCCTGCTATACTAAAATCAGCCATCTATTTAAAATACACTCAAGTTAAGAGCAACATTTTATAGTTTTAAATTTGTAATTGACACTTGGCCTGGAACTTGAGACCATTAACTGCTGCCTGCTACTAAAGTGCCCATAATTTGGCTACTCAGCTCCTTCCTGTTTTACCATGTAAACCCTTTTATGTAGCTTTGTCTTACAGATTGATTAACACTCTTTTACCTTATGTGGCATGTGACCTTACTGCGTTGAAGATTAGAATCAAATTTTTGAAATTCTGTCACCTATACGCACCATGCAATATATATCGATGCTTGTTGTACATGCAAGCCGGTGGGAACTTGTTTAGTTAGCCTAGTGCAAATTTGGGTTGATAAAAAATATTTATTGTGATCTCGGCAGAAAATATTATACCGCAAGTAGCGCCAATCAAAAATCTGTGTCTAGGGCCAACTGTTTTCTCACTTTGATGTCTGTCAGTTTAAATAGCAGACCTGCTGGCAGAGTGCATAATATATTACAGTCGGAGTTTGTTGATTCACTTTTAGATTCAGGAAATAAACACAAAACACTGCAAAGTTAACGAATGGACAATGCTCTCTAAATACTAATAACATGGAACTGTATTAGATTTTTGATGAGTGTCTTGCTGTAATTGCAAGACGATAATATTTACCACTTGAACATGTATATTCGTCTTAATCTTGCACTATATTATATATTATCTGAACTCTGAAGCACTTTTGCTTAATGTGCATTAGGGATACGTACATTAATTCCACTCCTTACTTTGTGCCCGATTAATTAAATGTAATGCAGTTCACAAATAATTACAGGCAGATTGCTGTCTTTGCTGTGAAACTGCACTCATAAAAGATATTTCATATATAGGAAAGTGTTATGTTATACGTTACCAGATTGATGCTGCTAGAACATCATTGTCTTGCAACGTGTGAATCACGTTTTATCTTCGATGCGTTCGATGAATTGAAGTTGTATGTTTCCAGAAACCTTTAACAAGTTACACTGGGGGAGATTTTGACGAAAATCGTTGACGATATTTGCCCAGCTATGTATGACGTGAGCAGACTAATTAGTAAGAGACTGAATTTTCTCGCTTCCCAGTTGATTTTGTTTGCCCAAAGCTTTGCGTAGAAATAAAGATGTTGTAAAATCGTGTGACTAGTAGCTATAATTTGATGTTGGCGCAAATTAATGTCATCGGTGATTTATTGTTCGCTAGGAATCCCTAGAGTTTCATGTTATTTATTAACTATAGTTTCTCTTCTGTAGCAATTACCGTCTTGCTAATTGATTAAAAATGTCTGCTGCATTTTGTGCTGATGTGTATGAAAATTTTTATATTGTTTCTTGGGGTCCATTTCTTTATATCTCCTCTCTGTATGTAAGTTTCACCTGTTACTTCAGACTTCTCTTCAAAGTTGTTTTTGTGATTGAGAAATTCTATCTCTGGCGGTACTTCAGAATTTATTTCTGTAGAATGTGTACATAGATTTATGCTTTTACATAAAAAAATATAAGTTTTCATCATTACTGAGCGTCTCAATCAGGTGACTTATTGATGTTCTAATTGTTTTTCTAATCGGCTCAGCAGAAAATAGGTATGGATGGTCTAAAAAAGTTTATCATCGTATGATGGCACATTGATGTTCATTTCTTGCTACTGTCTTGAAGAACAAAGTAATGGCCTGAAATTTATTGCTCAGGAAACCTCTTGTGTTTAGGTGTTTTATATATATATATATATATATATATATATATATATATATATATATATATATATATTGATACCTATACATTTGCTGATAGATAAAATAACTAATCTTATATCACTAACTGGTTTAAAATGTATTTTGTATGAGTTCAATGACGTAGTATGAACAATAGCAAGGATGCTAGTAGGAACCGTAAAATAATGTACATGTTTTCCCTCTCTTTTGAGACTCCATCATCTCTTTCTTCTCCCTTTCCCCCAGGTCTCTCTTTATTTTATCATCAAATAATGTGACCTGACCCTACAGTGATTTTAATATGTAACAGTAACCTAACAAATAAAATTAGTAATAAAAATTAATGTTAGTAACGCAGGCAAACTTGAGGTTACATTAAAACTTTCACTTGTGTGTCTTATACAAAGTTTCCACTTATATGAAAGATGTTTTGTGTGACATGTCCGTCAATAGAAAACACTCTGGAAAGGTTTTTTAATTCATGACTTGATTTAAAAAACTATTTTAACTCATTCTCATTTTCCTTTGTGAATATAAATTGCAATTGCCTTTTACCTATTAGACTTAGTAGCTGCTGTATGTTATTTGAAAGTGGCTTAGGGCAAAGTCCCACTAGAGAGTATGCATGAAAAGTGCAGATGTAAAGTGCATCTATAGAAAAGAAGTGCCCAGCATTTACAAGCCCATTGATTTGAATAAGATTTCTTAAAATAATCTGTCTGGATAAAACTAAATGCAGGGTGGTTATTTGATGCACGGCACTCAAGTGTTGTTGGACTTAGAACAATGGTTATTCCGGGCAGCTAATAATCCAGGTACTTTTTGGTAATTATCACATATTAACAATGTTTTCCAGATTGATGGTATTTTAATAAATGTTGTTCAATCAATGGGCTTGTAAATGTTGAGTACTTTTTTTTTATACATCCATTTTATCTATCCAGGTTAAACACACGACTGTATTAGACTTTTTTGTCTAATATATACATACATATACTACACTATATATACGATACATATACTACACTATATATACGAAAGTACACAGTTTAGTCTTTTGCAAGCTAGGATCCAGCGCAACGATAAAGATGGTTGTGTGGGACCATAATCTACTCATTACCAGGATATTGCTCTAAAATGACATAAAGATCATTCCTCGTTGGCGTAAACATTTGGGAGCAGCATGGCAGCATTTAACTGCACAGAATTCCTGCATGACAGCAACCTATCCATATATTGATCAGGCTCAGTGTTGCCTGAACTTTGTGCTATTTCCTCGCCTGTATGTTTATTGTATAGCATACGTAACAGTTCAAACACTTAGTATCGATTCTTAACCCCACGATTTCATAAAGATGGACTTCGAGCGATTTCGGTACTCTTTAGATACTTTTCCATGTTTTATTTCGCACAACCTATTAAAATTGGCTGATTTAACATTAGCTGTTTTGCCAGGTGGAATAATCTTGTAGGTCATTTATTTTAATCTAAATCTAGTTAACACTTCATCATCGTTAGCTGTTTCTTTGCCTGTCTATCTAGTGATGCGAGCGCATCGTCAATCATTCTGCAGCTTAAAAACGTCACACAGTGTTCATTCATCATCATCATGCAGCACTCATAATAACGAGTCTGCACTCTACACCACGATTATCAGTTTATTGTTCCGCAGAGATTTTGCCACACGAGTTTTCGTGGTGAATAAAAATAATGCCCATGTTCATTATGCTCAATTAGGTCTATGTTCATGTACACACTTCAAACAATGTAAATATCATCGTTATAGTGCTACGCACTTCTAAGTAGATTTCCAGCTAAACAATGATGAAGCGTCGGTTACATTGAAGTTGTTCTTACGAGTAATGTTACTTTTCAAGTCAAATGATTTGGTGTTGTTAATAATATAAAACTGTTTAATGTTAATGTTTTACGTTTATTTCATGAAGCTGTGTTGTGCTGTAAAGCTGAACAAATTTTTTGACAAGATGGCCCCTATATGAGCCAAATAATCCTATATTAAGTACTTGTTCTCGTAAAATTGACCTTGTACGTCGCAGGATTTCTATTTATGCTATATAGGAAATAATAAGAACAGTTAAGTTCATTTTAAGTTAACTATGGCTACACTTGATGAACATTCTATATATTTTGTATATTTTTGTGATTAACAGGTTGAAAATGTGAAACTAGTAGACAAGCTTCAAACCCGTCGACCCAATGTGGGGAATCTTTACATCACAACCTCCCATCTGATATTCAGCAACAGCGAGAGAAAACAAGAAATATGGGTAAGCATGAACAACTGACTGCTTTTTTAAAAATTAAGAGTCACTGATTCTTATTTTTATTTAACGGTGAAGAAATGTCCCCGCAAGTTGATAACGTCGTTCTGCCATAAATTCAATTTCGAACAATCTTGTATTGACTGGGATGCCTCTAGAGAATTCACGCGGTTTTCTGTTAACAGAATTTGTGAGTGGGAAGTATTTTATTCAATTTGAACAACAAACTACATCAGAATAGTTTGCAGGCTTACAGTTGCTGAATCAGAATTTGCTGAATGACCGTTTCTCCTCCCCCTCTCTCTTTCTCGTCTTTTTTAACGTTTTTGCATGCAATTTCTTCTCTGGAAAAATCTTTTACTAGTTTCGTTCTTTTAAATTCCTTGATTGGATTGTTGGTCTTACATTTATAGTTCTGTGTCTCCCACTTGTTCTAGCAGTACAAGCCAACAAATTTTGTCATTCCGTAGATTAACTAAAATTTAGATCATCTATCTTCGGACTTGTCAGTTGGCTTTTCATTTCACTTTTTATGATGCTGCTATGCTTCTCTCTATACTGCTGGTCACTCAGCCGTGTAGACCACAAGAAGCCACTTACTTGTGAAACCCTTTAAATCAATACGTAGAACTAGAAGTTTGAGAACTGTGCGCTTGACAAATGTCTCAGCGAATTCTGCATATCAAATGCGTTTCGTTTCTATCTGATGACGTTCAAAACTGGCGAAATCGAACAACTGAGATCATTTGTGAGTTACATGAATGAATATATTTATAAACGTTTAATAACACAGCTCGTGGTCGCGGAACTACAAGGTGATGACAGTCGAAGCCACCTACGTACAAGCTATGCCGACTAGTTACAATTAAAAATGATGCTGTACCCTGGTTAATTAGTAAACCAGCCATCTTATTTTCTTTTTGCACATTTGGAGACTAGAATCATTTTTCTTGCCATCTGTTCTGTTACATTCGGCTTTCAATAGGTAACAGACTTTTGCCCTGCCAAATATCAAAAAGTGGGAGTAACACTTTAGTAGATTACCTTTTAAGTTACATTTTAATAGAACTGCTTTAATTGAACTCGATTCGAGTAAATAGATAGTTAGACGTGTGTAGTTCTTGTCTGTGTTAGTTTGGCTGGGATCAGGTAAGAGTGGATTAGGGGAAATAAAATGTCCGGTGATCAATCAGCATCCACAGTCATGTTGTATTAGTCTTGCTTGAAATTCATTCTTTCTGACACCCTTTGACAATGTTCACTTCAATCTTCCGGGAGCCATTCAAATGACACAAAGTCCTTCAGGAAGGCAAGGTCATTATTAGAGATGGATGATGATTCCTTCCAATAGTTAATACTGCTGTCCAAGAAGGTTTAGTGGAGTATAGTAAAATCTTGACTGTTAACCTAGAACATTCTTGAAAGTCATCATGGGACACAGCAACATAATTTTATTGTCATTCTTCTGCATTATATGTGGGAAAATACTACGGCAGCGCGTCTAGTTTAGCTGTGGAAGATATACAAACACAATCAAGTTAATGAGGCTTTTTACGAAACTAATATTACTGCCGAATTGAAAATTAGACTTTGTCAGTTGCAGCCGAATTTGTATCAGCATATTCATGACGATCTACTGCAAATTGATGAGAACCTAAGGCTTTTTTGAAAATCATGTTGTTGCTGCCATTTTGAATTCAAGATTTCAGATGTTTTCGTGACTATCCGTTGCAAATTGCCAAAGTCATTTTTCGAAAATGATGTTATTGCTGCCTTCTTGAATTGGTGATCGTCGCAAAAATGTCGAGGCCCCATGAAACCCTGTGATTCCTGTGATTTCACTAGATCCACTTAATAAACAGATGGCAAACTCTTAGTTTGCGAGATCAAATTTCACTATATTTTTGGCACCGTATGTATATTGTTGCTATCATCTGGCACTATTCTCTCATTGGGCATTCCTCGTTTGTTTTCCTGACATTCAAACTGGTGTTCAGATGTGCCATTTTCTCTTTTGCAAACTGGATATAGTATATTATCTTTGTACTTGTTCATATAATTACATCTGTTTTTATCATGTTCAATCTTATGTGCAATAGATCTGTTATTGTTTTCTGGCTACCTGGCTGAATATAGGTTTTACATTTCGATTCTGTATCTTACAAAAATCTTAGTTTCGTACTATCTGTTACCCTGAGCTGACATTTTGAGTTTATACAGCTCATAATACTCTTTTTAATGCTTTCCATTCTGATTTTTCTTAGTTATTACATTTTCTGTTGTTACTTCTACTTCATATTTTCTGGCTATCAATTGTAAATCATTAACCCATGATCGTTCCACATCATTTCTGAATTGGTGTTGTACTACCTTATGTGCTAATCAATTATCGTCAGGGATGACAAAGTTTTGATAAAACTTAATTTTCATATAATCTGGTTTTTAGGCTGTTAGCTGTAATTCAGTTTCACTTATTAAGTGCCAGTAAGGGGTTGTGCTTATTAAATTAAACATACTTAATGTTTTTCCTTGGATTATTGCTCCTGAGTAAATGCCCTCATTTTTTTCTGTATCTAAATTGTTTATGCATGATATTACAAATTTACTTTTCTTTTATCTTTTTGCAATTGACATTTCATTTTGTCAGTTTATCCGATTTCCTAGATATTTGCATTGCTTCACCTCTTTTACATCTCCATTCTCTAAGCTTATCTGTAAATGTGGTAATACTGTTTTCACCTTTGTCACTTTGGTTCTCATATAATTACTTTTCTGTATGTTAAATCTCGTTTGTTTCTTTTCTTCTAATTAGCCACAGTTTTCAAATTGATCTACCCTGTCTTAAGGCTCCGTGAATTTGCAATGCATGATCATGAAAACTTCCCAGGAATATAGCAGAACCAGGGCCGGCTCTAGGTAGTTTGACGTCCTAGGCAAAAGTACTTTTAACGCCTCTCATCAATGGTCAGCCTCTTCCCTCACGGTCCCCACCATACCCCCAAAACAGAATTTTTCTTGTATAATATTATAACGGTAACAAGTATAACGGTACCTGTATGTTAAGCTAATACTTGCACTATCATTTGAAATTGCATTTATGATCCCATTGTAAGTCTTGGATTTTCTGCAGTTTCAATTATTCTCATATAGATTTTCCCTCAGATTTTCTTAAAAATTCTTTGAACCCTAACTTCTCTTTTTCACGTATACATCCATTTCACTAGCTTTTTCGCTGTCACAACCGCAACTCTGGTTTGGCTGCAAATACTTCTTTGGCGAATCTTTTTCCTGTTCATTGTTGTCACTGGCCAGCCTTTTTTTACTTTTGGTTTTCTGTATTCCTATCCTGAAGACTTTGATTCTTATAGACATAGACATAGTCACATAGAACATTTATTTTCAACAGTATAGTTTTACACCAAAAGTTTCCTAAATATTAAGTAATTGTAATCATGGAGCAGGACAGGGAGGGACCATAGGGTTATCTACTCTCCTGCCCTCCTATAGGTTTATCTGCTATTATTAGATTAATGCTATTGTAAGAATTATATTTATTAACGGAAGGGTCATTACTGTAAGGACTTACATAGCGCTTGTACTCTATGCATACAATAAAAACTGAGGCATAAAACGTGACCGTGTCATCTGGGTGAATTGACGTAATCTCAGAAAGCCAGATAAGGCAAAAATATTGCTGCTGAGACATTTGCTAATATCCATGACTGGTACATTTTGACAGGAAAATAGGGCAACTAGTTCGTTTCATTAAATTAATGCTTTGCACTTAAAGAATTACACTTATACTTTGCTATTTCTTAAACTAAACTTAAAAATTAAAGAATTACTTCCGCAATTTAGCACCTCCCAAAATCTGGCGCCCTAGGTAACTGCCTAGTTTGCCTTAATGGTAGAGCCTGCCCTGACTAGAACGATTTTTGCATACTTTACATCAGTAGAACCAATACGTTGCATCTCTCCAAATTGATTTATGGATGAATTAAATGTGATTTTTACTTGTATGCCATTGTTGAACAATTAGCCTTAATCCCTTATAGTATTCTCCTTCTTTATACAGGGGCATCCAGAAAAAACATTACCAGCAAATTCTTTAATAAACCAACCAATAACAAGTACAAGTAAAAAAGGCATAAAAAATTAAAAGAATAACTACATTTAACAATATTTTATGTATATGTATATGTATGTGTATATAGAAAAAATTTAGTTGTGAATTTTGTATTTCATTTTTGCCGAATTTTTTATATTGTAATTTAAAATTGTATTTCCATAACAAAAAAGATGAAATTTTCAGAAAATTGATATACTTTTTTTAAATAAAAAGAACCTCAGTTTTTTATTTTACTTTATGAACATAACTTAGATAGATAGATTGGTTGAATGAATATTTTTATTCAGAATACTTTTATTAGAAAACAGGCCTAACTTAAATACTCTTGATTTTAGCATTTTGGAGGCCTTACCACAACGCGTGTAAAATTTTTATGCCTTTTTCAGTTATAATTTTTGTTTTATTAAAGAATTTGTAGGTAATGTTTCTGGACGACCCTCCATTTCAAATAAAATGCATGGCAAAAGCAAACCCTGAGGGATCATGCCATTTTAGTGTTTGGAAGACTATTTAATTATATGAACTACTGCCGATATTGACGAACCATCAGAACTTGATACTCGTGAATTTTTTATGTCTGCGGGGAATCGTTACAGTAGATTTATAGCAAGATGAGGTTCATCTGTGATTTGGGGCAATGGAAACAACATACAGAAATAGAAATTGTTTGGCTTTGGTTATTGCTGCTTAAGTTTGAAAATCAGATGATAAACTATTTTCAAACTAGTTAAGTTTGCATAATGATATTAGCTTAAGTGATGTCTAAGCCTGTCTTATTAGAAGCCAACTATATTAAAAGAAGTCAGATATTCTGAACTTAGAGTGATGCTCAACAAACATGTCAATGATTTTGACTTGCCTGTTGTATTTAAATTGATTAATTTTAAAACGAAATATTCCAAACAAATAATAATAACAAAATAGATGGGAGTTTGGATTTGGAATGCGAAAACACGGTAAAGGTATTTCTAATAAATAATTACAATAAATTATGAAACAACTGAGTTAGACATTACTTTGTGTAATTACAACTACTTACAATCAAGCTTAATGAATGTTACTTCAGCTACATCACCTTTAGCAAAACATGTTTTATCTGTTTTATGCATAGGTCATTTAAGTGATAAGTGACTTTTTTTATCTTAGGTGTTGCATATGCACATTGGTTCTTTGGAACGGTTACCATTGAACACATTTGGTTCTCCTCTCCGAATACGATGCAAGACATTCCAGTGTTTAACAGTTATCATTCCACGAGAAAGAGATTGTCAGGTAGCTGTTAGATGTGTATTTTACAAAATAGTAACTTGAATAATGCTCCACTCTCATTATAAATTACTTAAAACTCAAAAGCACGAGCAAAACTGCCAGGTACTCCAAAGCTTGCCCCAGCACAGTTAGAATGTGAGTGTCATCGAAATGGTGATCCAAGTATTTTCAATTCTTTATTAGAAACATTGAGGAAATTAGGCCTTTTAACATTACAACACAGATCTATTACATGAACTTAACTATTTCCAGTTTAGTGAATAATGGCACACTATGGTTTATCAATAATCAGCAATAATACCGTGCAATTCTTTAGCAATACATGTTCATACTGCACTATTGCATTTGCTTAATTTTTTATATCCTTGACATTTCCAAACTATAACTGGTTACAATCTGCAAACATTAGATCAACCAACTGAAGCAATTAATATCAAGTGATAACACTTAATAAATTACCAATCATGTTTCTGAGAATTCAATTCTCATTCATTCCAAAAGTATAGAAGACAGGTTCCAGACACATAGTTTAGTTTTTAGAATAAATCAATTTTTATATAACTCTAATTTTTCCGGTTTCAGATTTTTTCAGCAAATCATCAGATCTGAATGTGTACATAAATACTTTTGCACCACACTACTGGCATTATAACTTCTTTATAGATATCAGTTAATGTACAATTTATTAAATAATTGATCAACATATTCTCTTCCTAGGATGTTTATGAATCCCTCACGAAACTTTCTCAGCCACTCAACTTTGAAGATCTCTATGCTTTCCATTACACCCCTTCAGTTGAGGCTCTGTATCAACGAGCAGGATGGCAAATATATGATGCAGAATTGGAATACAGTCGAATGGGTGTTCCCAATCAATACTGGTGTATGACAAATATAAATAAAAACTATGAGGTATGTTATTTATTTGGGCTTATTGGGTTGCGAGAAAAGTTAAAATTTTATTCACTTCTTGCATAGCTCGTAACTTTGCTGTGTTTAGATTTTAATTAATAATTTTACTTTGCAGTACAATTACCTAATTATATTATTCTTAATTACTCATGCTACTCGTCCTTAATTATTTTGCTATTAATTATGCTGTATTAAATAATTATCTTAAAAGTGGAATACTTTCCTAAGTATTTTCAAAATTGCTAGGGGATTTGAGTTGTAGGGATAAAGCCTGATAGTTGTTTATTTGCAAAGATAAAAATAAAAAACACTACATGTGTGTATTTTCATTCTAAAACGTGCAATTTAACAAAAACCACCAACCTAGTGCATTTGTCACCAGTTTCATATGTCTCCATCAAGTCTGCATTGTACTCTCAGGAAAGCCACTGCATTGTACTTAAAAATCTTGACATAAATATGTGAGTCAGCTCCATTCTCTGTTAGCACTAGTCATCTTTTTGCACCATTCTTACTTTTAGTGCATTTGTCATCAGTTTCATATGCCTCCATCAAGTCTGCATTGTACTCTCAGGAAAGCCACTGCATTGTACTTAAAAATCTCGACATAAATATGTGAGTCAGCTCCATTCTCTGTTAGCACTAGTCATCTTTTTGCACCATTCTTACTTTTAGTGCATTTGTCATCAGTTTCATATGCCTCCATCAAGTCTGCATTGTACTCTCAGGAAAGCCACTGCATTGTACTTAAAAATCTCGACATAAATATGTGAGTCAGCTCCATTCTCTGTTAGCACTAGTCATCTTTTTGCACCATTCTTACTTTTAGTGCATTTGTCATCAGTTTCATATGCCTCTATCAAGTCTGCATTGTACTCTCAGGAAAGCCACTGCATTGTACTTAAAAATCTTGACATAAATATGCGAGTCAGCTCCATTCTCTGTTAGCACTAGTCATTTTTTTGCACCATTCTTACTTTTCCTCTGCTGTTATTGATGTATGTAAAATAAGCAAAGTTTTGCAAGTGTAGTCACCTGCTTACAGGTAATAACTGACAATATGTATTTACTTGCAGTACTATATGTCATATATAATTGCCAATAACTAATAGTGTTTCAGTCAAATACAACCTGTGCATAATCATTTTCTATATGCAGTTTGTCAGGGGTGGATCCAGGATTTTTAGAAAAGGGGCACCAGAATGTCAAAAAATGGAATGTTTGGTATACTACTGCCGAGCGGAGGCACCCACCTCGAACGCCAAAGGCGGGAACTGTAGAGCTGGTTCTTACCTAACAAAATTTTGAAAATTTTTTGCTTTTCTGCAATTTGAGGACATCTGAGTCCAAAATAAGCAGGGTCATAACACCAATCATTCCTTCAACTTCGAGAAGCTTGCCAGTAAGACTGACTGCTTAGAATGAATCTTCAAGTCAGATTTGAGGTTAATATTCATAGGGCCTTATTTTCAAACTGCGACTTTGCTAAGTTGGTCCAGCCGCAAGATTTTTTATTTTCTTACTTTTTGGTTAAGAACTTTTCTGGACTTGGAATAAGAACATTATGTGTCTCAATGAAGTGAAATGAATATTCGATTTTACAGCAACACAAATTTTCTTACGTTACATACACTACAGAATGAATGAAGAAGAAAATTTTTTTCTTTCGCCCCCACACAATGTGTTCATGGACTCCCCCAAAAAAGTAACAAAGTAACAATTTCAACTCCAACGAACGGATAATCAGCTTCACTCCCAGTCAGTCACACTCAGCTTCCTCGAGGGTGGCAGGGATTTCCCTTTCTTATAACTGAGATAGTGCTCATTCAACTAGTTCAGAGTTACAACAGTAGACTGCAAGGGCGTGCATGAAAGACACGCCTTCTTCACACTTCACACATGAACATCATAGATGTATTCTGAAATAAAATAATTTTGTCGTGGCTGTGAAAACTCTCTGCTGTTAAAACCATTATAATCATGTACAACTTAGAATGTTAGACCATATTGAAAACGTTATTGAATTACTGAAGTCGCAGGCACTCAATGTAAGTTGTTAATTAATAATAATATGGAAGTAATGTATGGCACTAGTGTAATTTATATCTACAGTCATTAATTCGTTTATTTTTGTTGTAAATTTTTTTCCCTGAATTCACTGAAGGGATGGAAAAGAAAAGGCCTGAATTGCAATGAACTATATAAATAAAATCATAATGTGCAGTTTGTATTTGATAAAAATTTTGTATATACTAGTGGAGTATAACAAAAGGCTTCTTTCTAGTACAATTTCTTTTTCTGCAAATGTGATACTTTTAGTTTATATAATTTACATTGGTTAATTTACATGTTTATTCTTCTAATACTAGTTAATAGATGTTTTTATTATTGATGACTGATAATCTGACCATATTTACAGAGAACGACTGTTATAACATTTCCTCCGTATTACAGTTTCCTAATCACCAGTCTAATGTTCATGCTCTGCAAAGGCAAAACTGAAATCTGTGGTTTGTTTTAACTGCATTCATGTATTATTTTGTATGCTTTTTTCATTTTGCTGTTTGCTGTAACCTCATGTCCAATTTTTGGCTTTCTTAGGATTTTTTTGATGAAATAAATTTTTTTGTTGAAAGTTAAGGATTATGACTTCTTCAGCCCAAAAAATTGGATGCCGTTTTTTTCCGAGCCCTTTAACAACATTTTGGGATCTAGATCAGGAAAATGTCCCAGTATTGAATATACCTTAAAATCACAGAAAATAGTATTTTAAGGAGTTGAATGCAAATCTGACACTAGTTTTTTTGTGCGGGTAGACCCAATTGTGCAAGCAACACATTTAGGGATCTTTTTAGATCCAGAAGTAGGGCATGCCCTAATTAACTGCACAAATCTGAAAATTGCTGGAATGGTGTATTTTACAATACTGAATGTAAATCTCCAGGTGGGCCACAGCCATGTATTTCTGTGTGTCACATAACTCTGAAATTACAAAAAAGACATTTTAAACAATGCTGACAAATCAGACGTTGTTATTTTTGAGAAAAAATGGCGTAAATACCCTTGCAATCAGTTTTTTGCAAAATAGTTACGTAATATTGTGTCTTTTCTTCACAGCCTGCCACTGCTGAAATTATGCATTTCTAAAGGTTAATGGTGAAAATTATAAAGAAGATTTCACACTCATGAATACATGTATTTTCAGGACATTAGTATTTGCACAGAACCACGAAATTGTGTTCGTTTAATTATCTTTATTCAGTCTTTGCTAATTTAGTTTTGTTGCAAAAACCATTTTTCACACAATTTTGTCACAATTTTATGAAAAATCACCAGCCGTGAGATTTGCCTCTTGCAAGATTTATAGCTTCTTTGTTATTTGCCTGCAATAGCAGCAGCCTACAGATCTAAGCTGCTTGGATGAAAATCATGTTTAAGTTTGCTTGCCACAGAATAGATTTGTGTAACAGCTTTCTTTTCGTGGCTATTTCTGTATGAAACTTTTGCGTTTTCCACCTCACTTAATTGTTCAACTACTTAATTAAGAAGTGTGGACACGTAGCAATATCTTTCACTGTGGAATATTGGTTTGGAGTAAGGCAAAACGAGTTATAAGCTACTTTACTCAACAATACAACATGGTTCCAAATCAGACCTAATGGCTAGATTAGCTGAAGTGGCCAGTGATTTAATAAGGATAAAACAATACTGTAAGTTTATCATATTTAGCTTGAAGATTTTTATTGCTGTTGACAAATGCATGATGTGCGCAAAGAAAATTATTGTGTGCTCATTTTTTTCTAGCTTTGTGATACGTATCCACAATGTTTATTTGTACCCTGTGGTGCCAGCACCCCAACGATTGTTGGCAGCGCTCGGTTTCGAAGTCGCAATCGCTTACCTGTGCTTTCATATTATCACAAGTCCAATCAGGTATAAATATACATATATTATATATGTATCAAAGCAAATAATTGTTTATAGTTGATGTTCAATTTATAGTTAATGTTCATTTAAATAATTATAAGTAATGAAGATTTATTGTCAAAATGTCCTGCAAAACCGTCCTGCACAACTGCAACCCCTGTACTTTCTTATAGTATGAATTATATATAATACAGTGTTTTTAACCAGGCAACTATAACACGCTGTAGTCAGCCGTTAGCAGGATTCAGTGCACGCTGCTTAGAAGATGAAGTGATGCTGAAATGCATATTACAGGCAAATCCGAACTCCAAGTTCCTTTACGTTGTTGATACTCGACCAAAGGTAAGTTGGCAACATACAATAGACATCCAAGGAAATTAGAAAGCCAGTATATTTAGGCTTGTATACCTTACCTCCATTTATTTATTGCTTTATAATAAAGAAATATGTCATTATTTTTTAAGCTACTTGCATGTCTGAGTAAATAAAAGTTAGTTTGTGACAGGTTCAAAACAATTTCTCCCTACACTTATTTTCTCTGGGGTTTTTGCGATTTGACAAAGTATTGTGGCAAACTACCTATAATGTAAGCCATAGAATTCATAGGGTCATGTTATTGCTTCGAACTATGTTTGCAAACCAGAGTGGTCTTTATTGCAGAGTTTTGCAAGGAAATAATGGGCTGGATCATGCAAAAGTACTTAAACGGTAATGTGTCAAAATAGTCAGGAATATGAAGTTTTTATGTTTATATGTATAAAAATCGTTTGCTTTTCAGTTTTAAATTGATTTAGTTATCTACTTGGTAGGAGCTTCCATTTATTACACGATTGTTTTATATAATATATTTTATGTACTGATGCTTATTGTACTAGGAGTGTAATTTATACCTGTTTTGTGCCTTGTTTCAGATAAATGCTTTGGTAAATCGTGCAGCTGGTAAAGGCTATGAGAATGTCAGTTTTTATTCCTACATAAAATTCATATTTCTTGGAATTGATAACATACATGTAATGAGGTCTAGTCTTCACAAATTGATAGAAGGTGACTACTACAAATACTTTTTATCTTTAAATTATTTATTTGAAATAATTTATTTTTACCCGAAGGCTTGCTTGTTCATCTTGTAAAAGTATAGTTTAATAGAATTTTTAAGATCTGATTACGACAGTCAGTCCTTCTGCCAGTTTTTATTAAAATAATGATTTTCTTTTGAAGGGGAAATTTACGAAATCATGTGTGCTTTAAGCTTGAACTGTACTAGAACGAAAAGCTGAAACTCATGAACAACTGACCTGGTTGTTAATGAATATTTTAAACAAAGCTAAATATATTATTTCTGTAATTAACTGGCTTATATAGCATAATTTAATTAAATTTTAAATTAAGTCAGTTCACTATACTTGATCCAAATGAATCTCAATGTTTTCCAGCCTGCGAGATGCCAGACCCTTCTGCTGGAGCTTTTATTAATGCTTTGCAAGGAAGTGGTTGGTTGAAACACATAAAGTCAATCATTGATACTTCAGTATTCATAACAACAGTAAGCAATTTACCGGAAATTATGCATATTTATTTTGTCATTATATTCTTATGCATATAGACAACAAGTATAGCATAGGTAGGATTTTCCAGGTTTGTCTGTGTTTTTTTATTATTATACAGTCCACCATTTAGAAATATTCTAGGTAAGCAAAGAACTAACAAATGTGTCTTGGCAACAGTCATGTGCATTAACCAATATCTTTTTTTGGAAAGGTAAATAACATTTTTTAGGGTTATTCAGCATTGAGTGTTATTAAAGTTTAAAATTATTTGGTCACTTGTCACTAGTAGCACTTTTGACTGTGATAGGCTATACATGATGAACATACAAGCATCATGGTACACTGTTCAGATGGCTGGGACAGGACGGCACAAACTATATCTCTGGCATCAATACTGTTAGATCCTTTCTATAGAACTATACAGGGATTCATGGTAAGCAAGTTTAAGTGTTGTGGTAGTGTAGCATATTAGGACCATAACATTAGTTTGTTGAAGTGCTGATAAATTATCAGACTGTGTGACTATAGTCATTAGTTTGTGGCAGCATTATCACTATGCTGATGTGCATTATAGCAAGTGCTTTATTCTTATGTTCTTATTCGTGATTTGCGGTGGGCGGTTTATTCGATACAGCTAGTGCATTTGCTTCATTTTACAGGCATTTTACAAAATGGTTTTAATTTATGAAATAATAGCAAAAACTGCAAACTCAGTTTACTTTGAATCACTGCTAACCTTTGCTCAATTCTCTCTTTCTCTTTTCTCTTTCTGTCTCTCCTTCCTCCTCCTCTCTCTCTCTCTCGCTCTGTCTCTGTTGCCCACTTGCATGGTTGTCTATAAAGACCATAGAGATAAACTTGCTTAAAAGTCCGATTTGCCTCTTAGACATAAGCACATAGATTTCTAAAATCAAGTGTGTAACAGGTGTTTAGAAAGTAAACTGCTTATCACGATGTGACTAGTCATTTGAGTGTGAATAAGTGTATATTTGAAGTATTTTAATGTTTTGCAGGTGTTGTTAGAGAAAGAATGGCTGGCATTTGGTCACAAATTCACTGATCGTTGTGGTTTTTTGCAAGTCGACTTAAAAGAAGTATCGCCTATATTTACTCAATTCATAGATGCAACATGGCAGGTATGCAAGAGTACCTGATCATAACATTCTCAATAAGAGCTGTTAGCACTAAATATCGCTTATGTAATTCTGCTCATTGTATTATTATAGTCATACGTTTTGTACCTTTATTGTGCAAGTGAGGTATTCAAAAGTGCTAGGTCTTTCCTTCTTGTAAATATAAACATAATTAAAGCAAGGACTTGAACAGTAAAGCAGGTACTTCAATGTGAAATTAAGAAGAAATACTTGAGCAGTATAGTAAAAATAAGAAACAAGTGTAGACTGAATTTTCACTGCCATAGCAGCGTGTCGCTACCTGCTTTTAGTTTTTCGCAGACAGTAAAGTGGCTTCTTCGGACTTTATTCTTAAACAGAAATAAAATATGCTGGTGGATGTGACTGACTGCGAGCAACATGATGACACACTAACAGGATGACACAGGGAATGACAATTCAGATAGGAGGTTTACCCTAGAAAATGCATAAACTATTAACAGTAAGAAAAAATGATATAGCGTCATTTGCTAAGGCATCCTTATGTATTGGTTTTCTAAAGTACTAGACCAGTTGTTAGCACAAGAGAAGCTATCAGGAGTGGCGTACGTAAAGCTAAGTACGATCGCTTTTTATGTAATTAGGTTGCAAAGGTTGAACAAACATTTTTGATGACCATTTACTGATGAGAATATATAAAGTCATTTAAAATTAGAACATAGTTCCTTTTTTAAATATGGGTTAGCCCAAACAGAAATCAAACCTATGTCATTTTTAAGTTACAATTTTAATAAAACTTTTTTATTTTTCTCCTAATGTTTGCTGTACATCTTTACAGGTGATGCAACAGTTCCCTTCAGCTTTCCAGTACAATGAACGGTTTCTGCTAACAATCCATGATCATGTGTTTTCATGCCAATTTGGGACTTTCATCGGGAACTGTGAAAAAGACAGGTTAGACCTCCGGTAAGAAAAAAGTGAACACTGGTCTCTGGTCTCTGGTCAGTGATTTTATTATACTCCTTCCTCTTCCTTTTGTTCCTTTTTTATAAACATATTTATTTATTCTCAGAATCACCTATTAAGCAGCTATGTTGCTAAACTAAAGATTTTCTGGTTATACATGTATTATAAAAGTATACCAGCTAACTAAACAATTGGTGGATAGATTAAATATAATACGGCTATTGTTTCAACTAGCTACCGTCAGTGTGTTTATTTCCTACTATAATTAACATTCTCGATCTAGCTGAATGTTTGTTGCACTGTGGTAATTGTTTTATTACAGCCGGTGACTGACTGTTTGTAATTTTAATCAATCTTGCTTTAGCCATATATAATAACTTAAATACGTTTAGGGGCACTTTCTGGTCTTGCATTGTTTGTTAAGTTACTAAGAAATTGGTAATTTGAACGTTGACCAAACTAATGAATTATTAATACTAGTAATTAGAATAATTATTATTCAGTGCCTTGACAGAAATTTTAGTCTTCATTGCAGAATTCTGTATTTTTTGCAGAACCCTATATTTATATATGTAGATAAAATAACAACAATATACGGAAATAATGTGTTCACTTAAAAACATCTGGATTTTTTGTATTACCTGAAAAATATTATAAGCATGCATTCTAATTTTGGCATTCAAGAAAATGTTTAAAACTTGTGTACTACTTTTTGTCTAGCAGGTCAGATTTTTTGTCTTCTTGCGTACTGTAGCTAGTCTGGGATCAATAATATAGTATGTGCGATCGCGCAAGTTATGCCTGTACGCTCACACACTACACACCAACAGAAAACAAGTCTGTCTTATAATCAATAATTTTGATTGTAGCCATTAAGTGGGAGTTGTAGCCACAATGGCTTTTATACTCTGCGCAAAATACAACATGCCAATAAGAGTTGAAGAATTACTAAACTTTTCAGAATTTCTGCTCCATCCTGCATTATCTCTTTTATCATCTGTTGACTTCACATACAGTTGCTGATGCAACTGACACCATGACAGTACTATTATTACTTTTCCACTTGAACAACTGAAGAGGATTACTGACAATATTTCAAGTTTCAAGATTCATTATCTGACATTCTTTGTTAGTTCTGTGGTTTGAATGTTTCCTGTTTTATGGAGTTTATTGTTTAGTCGTTTATTTTGGTGTGATTTAGGACTTCATATGGAGTATAGGCTCTGTTCCATATGAAGTCCTCAGTAAAACCAAAATGTGACTAAAGGCAGAAGATTTTCATCAGACTGACAGCATTCTGTTACCACCCGATGTCAGGGGTAATAACTGTCACTAGAAAAGTTGAAGAATCTTTTCTGAGATGATAAAATTAATCTGCTCGCAAATCATTTTGTCTCAGATTCATCAATGTAAGTTGATGGCACAACTGTGACCAAAGGCAAAGGAGACAAACAGAGGAAAAGACACTAACCTTTCGAATGTCTGGATTACAAAATATAAAAATCTGGTGCACAGCAAAAGTGCTCAAGGAGACCCAAAGCTCGACATTAGCAATGCTGTTTTTGCTTCCCTACAATTTCAAAACTTGTCGAAAGCCACAGGAAGGGGTAGTTAACTTGCGACTCATGCTCGACTCTTGTACCACGATCAGGCAGAGGTGAGGGTGAGGATGTTAGATCTCTTGTCAAAGCCACAGAAATGCTCTGCTCCATGATATCAAAATACAAACTGGAGCAATATGACAAGAACGTTCATGTCCTTAAATGCATTGTGCATTAAGTCATTTTGTGTTGGAAGCAAAACTTACCTCTGAGGGGTCATCATGATGATTCCAGTAGCACCAAATCAAACAATTTTCCGGCTATTCTAGATTTGAGTGCAGAATATGACACTGTCCTTAACAAACATCTCCAGGAAGCCATGAAAACTGCAACTGGCACTTCAAAAAACTGCAGAATGAGATAATTGCCATTATTGGTGATCACACTAGGAAACAGGTGACTGTACCATTATCACAGGAAGTAGTTGTGTTTTCCATTATTGCAGATGAAGTGACGGATAGATACTAAATTTAAAAAATCCTCTCATTATGTATGAGATTAGTGACTTATGGGTGGGCCTATTTTCTCCAAAAGTGAGGTGTTTATTAACTTTGCGCAGAATCCCTGATCTATCCAGTCTTAGAGGTTTGATGTATTGTGTAAATTGTTGCACTGTAAAAAGACTTGACTGACTGTTAGCAATTTAACAATCATGTTTTAGCTGTATATAATTACGTAAATATATTCCATGTGTGTATATGCTATAGGCCTAGCTCTGTTTGCAGTAAAGGTTATTAACAAATTGGTGCCTTGAACATTGACCAACGTACCAAATTATTAATACCAATAATTAGAGCAATTATTGTTTAGTGCTCTTAGACAGAAATTTTAGTCTTCATTGCAGAAATCTTACTTGAAATCATAGATAAAATAACAAGAATATAACACTGTGCAAAAATAATATGTTCATTTAAAACATGGAGCTCGTGGACTAATAATATTAACCTGAATGACATGTGACAAGAAAGTTAATGACAGTGATAGTGTAGAGACAACAAGAAGACGATAATAAGGCAATAAAAAAGGCATTGCTGTATAAGAATTTTTATGTCATTTATTTTCATTTGTTACACAAGGTAGTAACAGTTACTGTTATTGTAACTACAAACTCGGATACAAATGTGCAAACAATTTTAGTTATCATTTCTAATGTTTCAGAAGGCTCAAAAATGGGCTAAAATGCAGAAAAATGCATTTTCCCTTGACCCCCTAGCTGAATGCCCCAACTTCAATGGGCTCCGTCTTTCTGTTTGGTCACATTTGGATCCCTGCCTTTCAAAAATCCTGGATTTGCCCTTGAATTTTAAATAAATAAATAAAACATTTGGAATTCTTGTTGGCCGATGTTGGAGTTGTGAACAACACAAAAATGATTTTGTTGAAAATTTTGTGGAAAAATTCACATATTGTAATAAAATGAAAGTGGGATTTGTCTCTATTTCGCATTTTAATCTGTTGTTCACTTTTCAGTTTGTTAACATTGTTTCATGTGTTATTGACGGTGTGCAAATAATGACCACACTTTGTTTGTGATTAAATTTTAATTTACGACTGTTGAACCTATTTGCATGTTCATTTAACTCCATTTTTCTAATTATTTGGCAATGGATTGGAAAATTTGGAAGTTGCAATGATTTATTCAGTATTCTTAAATTTCTTTACCAGGTTATCAGAGAGGACATATTCTTTGTGGGGTCACGTTCTGCACCATATCGGTGATTTTATTAATCCACGTTATCGAAGAGATGACAGTCAAATGGGTATTCTTAAACCAAACACAGCTTCACAGTTCATACGGTAACACCATTGTTTATTGTTTTTACAATGTATTATTCAAGCAGTGTTTATATTGTAATAAAAATTTGATATATTTCGAAATATTGTAATTATATTAAAGCAAGCTTTTTAGCAGCATTGTGTACTGATCGATTTTTATTGGGGTACTTACCATAGAAAGGTATACCTAAGTACAGTAAAATGCATTATAAATAAAAGGTGTCGTTAAATTGTATCAAAACAGTCAGGTTGGTATTTTGACTAAACAAGCCTTTATGGACATACTTAACTACTAGATGTAGGCAACTGTTACAAAGCTGTCCAGGCAATGTATTCGAATTTTAAATTTTATTTTTAGATTTTGGCGTGGGATGTACATGAGATTCGAGAGCTGGGTTCACCCTCGAGAAACAGTTGTCGATAGACTTTGTGTCATGAAGGATCAGTCTAGTTCGCTAGAGGATCACTTGAAATTAGTCACTAAGGTAAACTGTTCAGGTTCTGTTTATTTTTTTTAAAAAATATTTTCACCGTATTCATGAATTTGTATAGATTGTTCTTTTATTGATTGGTTCTTTTTATTTAATATCAACCTACAGAGGGTAGCAGCGTTGAAGTCCATGTTAGGGAAAGGTGTGGTCAAACAAAAGAACTCCAATTCAAGCATGTTTGACAGTGTTGTATCATCTGTATCTACACTATCTGATGATCTCACTATTACTGATGATATTGTTACAACTCCAACTTTTCTTGTTGATACTGCAATGACCATGGGTAATGGTGTGGAACTGAGTGATGCTAACTCCTGTAATGATGAGGTGCTACATAGCGATTACGAATCCGGCATTGATTCAAGTTCATTGCAGACTTCACAATGTACAGTAGCATCTAGTGTTGACAGCTTGACACCAGCACGGCTTACAAGAGAAGTTGAGTCAGTAGCAATTGACTGGAAAAGTTTACGACACGTTCGACATTGTCCATGTTCTGCACAGTTTGAACATTTTAATAGAAAAGTAAGTTGCTGTATTAACCTTTTCATTTGTTTGATGTACTTAATTTCGTTTCAGTTAGCTAACACAAAATTCACCGGGTATTGTAAAAGACTGGCATAAAAGCTGTAATTACGTAGTACATGCAAGAAAATGAAATTGTTTTTTCCTTTACTTGTTCAACCATGGTTTTGAGAAATTATTAGTCAGAATCGAGTAGTTCTTTATGAGTTTTTATTATTAAATGAGAATAACCACATGAACTTATAGCGCATATGGGTATATGTTATAATTCACCATTATATGTTATCTTATACATTTTAGTACCATTGCTGGAGATGTGGGAAGATTTACTGTACACGATGCATGGATAAGCAAGTGCATCTACCAGGACATAATTCTAGCAGGGCTGTTCCAGTCTGCAGAATCTGCTATAAGCTCACTGTATGTCCGTCATAGCTGCTTTCGTGAAACACTTCATCTGGAACAACTTCCATAAAGCCCAATTTACATGATCCATTGCTGAGTACAATTGGGCCTGTGTCGGAGAAGTTTGCAAGGTCCAATAATCACTGACCGATAAATTCGACAAAGGCCATCTGACAGCTAGTATAAGCATGGGAATGAATAATTCCAATAATAACCATGTCAATAATTCGACTTTGCCTAATCTACAAACCTGCTGCTAGACCCCAGAAAGGGTGCAAAGCGATTTAAACAGTGATAAGCAAAAAGCAAAATGGCCACCGGTTTCCCAGCATATATAGCCTAGCAGAATAGTGAAAAACTTTGGTTTCATCTAAAAGTTATGTATCTTTGCAAAATGTTGAAACTGCAAAGGTGATTAATTTTGGATGTGAAGCCATTCAAAAGTAATCCAAAGGTTGCCAAGATGGCTATTCCTAGTTTTTAAAAGCCATATCTCAGCTGTTAGAGCAAATAAAATGACGATTTTGGTGCCTAAATATAGGTTTTCAAGGTAAAGAATCCATACCTGATGCTTAAAAACACCTATATGGCTTCACCTCACTTAAATTTCAAGACGGCTGCCAAGACGGTTGCAGTCACTTGTGTAATATATTAGCTATGCTGCGTGTTTAAGACAAATAAAGTGCAAAGTAGTGATTTTAGTATCTATATACAGCTTTCAAGGGTCAATGATTTAATGTAGTATCCATTATGGTCGCCATTTTAAGACGCCCGAAAAGGTGACTGTCACTAGCATATAAAGGCCACCTTTTAGCTGCTAGTGGAGATCAGATGATGATTTTTGCATTTAAATGTAGTTTTTCTCACTCAAAGATTCCACATCAGATGCTTAAAAGTACCTATGACATCACCTATTTAGGATTCCAAGATGACTGCCACAAGGTTTAAAGTATGGCTGTATGAGCACTTACGTAATGCATTAGCTATATTGCATGTTCTACTGGAGACAAGACAATGAGTTTCGTATGTAGATACAAATTTTAAAGATCAATGATTTGGGATAGTATCTGCTAGTAAAGGCTGAAATTGTAGCCATATCATGAAAAAAACATCAGCTCTGTCATATTCCATAGCAATACTAGTTGTGATATGATTTCAGCATTTACAAAAGGTGGATAATATATGACTTGACCCACATGGCAAGTGTTTGAATGGGGTTGCAAAAGCATTTGCATCCCTAAGAAACACGGCTAGAGCTGAACGCTGACTGAACTCATGCCTGTGCCAAAACGTTTTGTTGTACTTCTGTATGACGAAGCTAGCACACTGAAGTCTGCTGGCGAAGCATGTAAAGGCTTGTTTACAAGAAAGGGAATGTCAGTGGAGGCAATTCCTGCAAAATCTGCCACAATGTTGGACCACATCAGACATGTGTATATCAGGTAGGATAATATTAGGCCAGGCATTGATTGCTGCTCCAGCTTAACCATTACCATTTGACTGGGGCTGGAAAAGTGCCACTGAAGTGACATGGTAATCAATTTGGACATTAAGACATGGAGGATGTCAGCAACTGATTAAGTGTGTCTGCCAGCCAGCCAAAAGACGCCATGGCAGATTTAAATGTGTGAAAGCAAGTCTTGTTTACACAGCTTTGTGCAAAAGTGGTAGTGAGTGTGACCAACTGTTTTAGCTCTAATGTTATCTATGTAATATACCAGGACGTATGAACTGTTGGTTTCTTACTACTGTCTTCTTTATCAGACCCTACATTGAATGTGTGATGTACGTACTAGAGGTGATCATTCCGTGCCAGAAACTAAATTCCAATTGAATCAAATTTATAAGTTTCTAACTCTGATCAATTAACTTTCGAGATTTTGAATCGAATTTGAATCCAGTTTTAAAAATTTTCGAATCACTAATATAAAGTGGGGTCTCATAAAGATTGTGCATATTACTTGATTCTGTTCTGCAGTAAGAATACTAATAATTCGTTTAAAAATTGTGTCCAGAAATGGGAGTTAAATTGCACTAATTGTAAACGTTTTAGTGACATGTGTAGTTGAAATGCTGAATTATTCGAATCTGCAATTTTAAATTCGAAAGTTTGAACTCAAATGTTCGATGCTCATTCTTAGTACATACCTGATATTGTCATAGTTCAACATGAATAATAATAATACTACCCCCGATTCTTTAAAATTTTTATTTAATATGAAATTCATCGTCCTATTTCAAGTAGAACATGCAAAATATAGTTAATGTTTTACACAGCAGCTGTCTTTTAAAGCTCGTTGCAACAATCTTGAAATCATAAATAGATGATGTCATAGGTTTTTTAAGCATCAGACATGGATCATTATCCTCGAAAAATTACATTTACACACCAAAATCATCACCTTATCTGCACCAACAGCTAAGATGTGGTCGTTATATGCTAGCAACAGCCTTCTACAAGATGGCTGCCATACTAAATGCTACCCTACGTCCTTTACCTTTAAAACCTATATCTGTATACTAAAATCATCATCTTATTTGCCTTAAAACAATACCTCCAATTTAGCTAACATAATTCCACTTGTAAGCGGCTGCAGCCATGTTTAAATTCTAAATAAGGTGAAAAAACAAGTCAGATGTTAAATTTTCCCTTTGTTGTGAAGTGATCCAATTTTATCTGGTCACATAAATAATTTATGTAGCTTCACACGACTGATTTGACAGTCCGATTTTGATGGACCGTGTAACCCAGCCGTGTACACAGAGTTTTAAAGCTGTCATTTTTAAAACGCAAGACTTGAAGTATAAAGCTTTGACACACAAGTATCTCTTTCGTAAGAAAACATTAACCTCAAGATAAAGGTTAATCCTACCTGATCTCTAACTATATTAATTTATATAATTTTTTTTGAAGTAAAATCTTACTTTCTTGCATAATGTTGTGCCTTTAACTAAACTGTCTTAAAGATGTGTAAAGTGGGATAGGAAAATGTGTTCTTCATGACTAGAAAAGGTTGGTAAGACAATAGCTCTTTAAAAATGCAATTTGTGATAGTTGGATGTAAACACAATGACTGGGTGCTTCTGATTTTCAAGATAATGAATTTTTATCTTACTATTGCTGAACCAGGCAAACATTCAACAAACGGCAAACACGAACGATAATGATGCCATTTTTTACACTAGTCACACATCTATAGTCATTTGCATTTTAAATCTGAAATACCAGGTTGATACTGACTAAAACCATTAGTTAATTGAAAATAGTGCATTAGTGCACCACATTATGTTTATAAACTACAGTAGTGTGTTGAAACATGCATTTCTTGAAATGCTACATCTAAAATGACCTTATTTGTAAACCTGATCACATAGGGACAAAGCTCCTATCCTAGTGAGCCAGAAAAATTTGCATTGCAATAATTTTCTGTTGTATAGAATATGTTATATACAATTACGTGTAGTGATCAATTTATTTAAAAGTTTGTATTAATTATGTTCATATTCAACTGTACTATCATTTAATTCTGTTTATTGCATCAGAAATAATGCAGATTAAGGACTATCGAAGAGAATGAAGTTTTTTCAAAAAATGTTTATTAAGAGTAAGCAACTACCAGAGCAGCAGTAAAAGTTAAATTTTGTTCTTAAAAAATACATGTATTTATTATATATACAGTGAATGTTGCATTACATTAAAATCATTATTAACATTTAGCAATGATCGTTTATAAAAACAGTTTGTGGAACAGTACCACATAATATAAGAATGTAAAACTGTACAGAACTTTTGCTGCATTTTACATCACATTAGCAATAATTAAATTTGTTTACACAATAGTGATAATACAACAGTCAAATGTACAAAAATGATAAATAATTGTAATGTAGGTAGTGTAAGACAAATGTAAAAATTATTTACAAGTTGGTTGTAATTACTGTATAATGTATACAACAAAATAAATGAAGAACGTTAACTTATTTCTAAGTTCAATGTTTAGTTTTATTTTGTAACTATATGCACGTTTTTTGTGCTTAAGTAAATACTGTAACATAAATAGAAAAACATGTGCAGCAGTAAAATATGATTTACACAATTCTTTTAGCAAAAGTTGTACTGATGATACAAGTTTCAGTTATAGTTCTGCATTATTAGAAAATGATGATTGTATGACGCTCTCGGCCATTCGGTCACTCCATGTTGGTCAAAATATGGTAGTAATCTGCTCTTCAGTTTCTGTGTTAAAATTTACATCTTTGAAAAAACGTCTTGTTTCAGAATAAATTATATAACAGTTTAATGAAACTGCAACTTTCTATAGTTAACGTATTTTTAATTTTTACAAATGTCAAATTGATACATTGTTATTTAGTATAGTTTTTGCAGAATACCAGTACAATTTAGTAGACTGATGATTCTGATTATTCTAATGATGAAAACTGATTTCGCTAATAAATAAATTAATAGTTAATACCAGCATACCTTATGTACAGTTGCAGGATAAAAATTTCATATCACAGATTCACAGTTAAACTAAAGAAAAAGCAGACAGCAGGGCACCAGCCAACATGACACAAAATGCTAGTAAAAGTATTATGTAGTTCCTTTTCCCCTAAAAATATAAAACAGGAAAACATTGCAATCCACGAACTGGCAAATATGACACTCAGACAACCTTACCAAAATAATAATAAGTAAAACGAATTAAAAAGAAGCTATTGGCTTCAAATGTTCTATACGTCAAAAAGTTCGAAGTACGATTAATGGCATGCCAAAAAAATCCACATACATTAATGATGAAATAGTGGAAGCAGTGTTTTAACAATTCAACATGGAATAGAGTGACAACTCTATCTAGATTTTCCGATAACAGGTTCGCCCAGTTAACTTTCCAACACAAGCCTTTTCACAGTTCCAGCGATTGATGGTGATCATTAAAAGGTCAAAGGTACCAGACAACGCATATGTGTACACTTGACAACGCCTCGCACCCCATGCTACTGTAATAGTAACAGTTTTAACAGTTAACTAGAACCTTACCTAGTTCATTTTTTCTTGTTCCCAAAAAAGATCCTGCTAGTAAATCACTCTATGCACAGACTAATGCATAATCAAGTAAAGTCCTCGTAAAACAACTGAAGGTATTGAACTAATGCTTTGCGCTCCACATGTCACCTGACGGTTGTAGTTAAGATATATTGCTGTGGTACACATATAACCTTTACCCTACAGCAACTTTGTGCACAAGGAAACTATGAAAAGTCTTATTATTGTTGTGAAGTATGATTTTTTTAGCTTCTTAATACAAGCTTTTTAAATTCATCAATTTTGTTCAATGTTTAGCTTGTTTGGCGATAAAATGTATATGTAGTTATCTTCAAAAACCCGAAAATAGATCATTTAAAGTTGCCAGTGAAATCTAAAAATACAGTTTCAAAGCACAAAATTTTGATTTATTTGTGGTATTAAACTCGCAACTTAACATGATTCACCACTAAACTCCTATACAGTATTGCCGACTCACCATGTGTCCGAGACAACTCACCTCCACACTCCCAGGCCCACACTACCCCCAACTGGCTATCCCCTGGGTGTCAGGGAAAATCACCTTCACAATGTAGTATCTATTCTACATGTGGAAGGATAAAAAATGTTATTAAAACACAATACATAATGCACAATACAGTACAAAAAATGTAACTTACTTTTATTTCCTTAAACACGAATACTCCCCATAGAGATGCGACCACACCTGGGCCCTGAAAATATATTAGTATAAAAATATCATTAAAGCTTAGAGATAAACCAATTGAGGACCAAGTGGTGTAGAAGAGCAATTGGGTAAATGTGGAAGATAAACATGCTTAGTTATTTATTACAAAATGTAGAACTTGGTGAAATATGCAACTTTCTGTGTGGGACATTACTGAATGACGATTTCTTGAGTTTTCAATAATGTGTTTCAAGGAATAACAACAAATTTGATGGAAAACCAAGCAGTAACTTCCTCAAAGCGTGAAAGTATTCAAATTTTCTCATCACACGAGTTCAAATTAAGGTAAACATATAATTACTATACTAAGTTATTTTTTTATATTAATTTAATAAATGAAATTCTTTACATCTGAACAATGGGCAAACATGAATAATGACTTGACAAATGATCTAAATGATCTCAACTAATACCAAAAATAAAGGAAAGCACTTACAGTGGTAATGATAGGGAAACTTATAGGTTCCTTAAGAATTTGGTTTGCAACAAACCAACCACTAACAGCAACTGCTAACATTGCACCAGAAAGCAAGCCAGGCAAAATGGATTTATGGTAGACCCTTGGCCTATTTTGCCGAAAACTAGCGTACACAATGAAACAGAGAGTACTCATTAACAGAGCTCCACAAGTGTGTGCATATACATAGTCCAGCCCTGAAGAAAACAGTGCGAAGTGATTAACAATCATTTAAAAGTGCACAGTTGCAAAGCATGCGTGCAATAAAACAGACATGATTTGTAAAAAAGTAGGACTCATAGGACTGCAATCTATGACTCCTAATGGATAATGTGCTAAAACATTCTGGCAAAAAGACAGCATCATACTTACAAATATTATCCAAACATTCTAAACACTATGTTTAGTGTTTAATGTGGACTTTCTACAAACACTGCCCTGATATACAAGTAAACATTCTGTGTTATGAGCAGAACGGTCATGCTTATCATGCAAAAACTGTATGGATATTTTTGTAGACAAATACAGCAGTTTTAAATATTCCAATAACGAGCTCAGACAGAAACGACTGGTTTCAGAGAAAGAAATTTTTCAATATAGTCAAACCTCATTATATTGCCAAATTCGTTTACTGCCTACAAAATGGCCAGGAACAAAAAAGCAGTATTCAAATGCATATAAAAATAACACGTAGTAGCGCCACTCATTACCTGCCATCTACCAGGCATATTAATTATTTATGTTCAATAGGAAAATACCGCCAGCCACGTTAGTGACCTGCTGTATGCCAGCTGTACGAAGCTCCTAGATGCTCCGCTAGGTTGTAGATACTGACCAGACGTCACGTGTCATGAAAATTGTGCAAGTTATCGGGTTTTGATTGTGTACAAGCTGTACATTATACAATCACAATAGTAAAAAATTGGCAGTGCTGATATTATTGCCAATGCGCCACGCAGTTATAGGCGCAACTGACAAGAAAACACGTTGAACTTTTTCGCAACAAAAAAAAACGATATTTGCTTGTTTTCTAATAATCACCCAAGCAAATTCTAGCAAAAAATTTGTATTTATGACTTAACTCTTTTACATAAAATTATATATATTTAATGGAGCAATAGGCCTACAGATTATACAGTTCAGTGCAAGACACGTTTATGTAAACAAAATGTTCTAGATAAATGTTCTTAAAATCAAAAGGTGTTGATTTTGAACTCACAAATGATTAATTTAAAAATTTTCTCTTTGACTCTAACCTGTTTACACTTGTCTGACTGTTTTGTGATTCGTCCAATGTCAAAATTTAGCACGCCTTGTTATAACGCCAACTTTTTTCCGGTCCCAAACTGGGCAGTATAAAATGGCTTGACTGTATGTTTTGTTTAAAAATGCCAAATTTTATTTAGAATTACAATTTGTTTACCTTTTAATAATAAAATACAGTGAACTATCATCATGACAGAATAAAATAAAACTTCTAAGAACAAATGTATCATTAAATTATAATTGGACCTTAACTTAGTACACGTAAAGGTTTTCGGTAATATGCACTTTAAATTATAATTTTAAGTCAATGTTATGTTAATATACAGTCTAACCTCGTTATCTCGCCCCTCGTTATGCCGCCAAACTCGTCTCTCGCCATAGAAAGTACCAGGACGGATTTACTGCCTTGATATTTACCTTGTTAAGTCGCCACCCTCGCTTCTCGCCCTCGCCACGTCATGCTAGGATGAGTGCTTATGTAAACTATATTCGTTATGTCGCCAAACAAACAAACTCAGAGGTGAATCGATCAATACATATACCGTGTGTCGATCAATATAACCGCCGTATGTGGACAATGCTGCTGTACTCGATAGACAGACATAATTAATCTAGTGTGTGTCTCACCAGGATTAAATTAGGAGTGCTGTGGTTGGTTAATGCGCAGAGAAACTAAAGCGTCACCGATATCCTTACTGTATAACACCAAAGTTGCGTTTAAGTTTGAGTTTCCACAAAGTGTGAGCAACTTTACATGAGTCACACGCGATGATATTCAAGGATTGTTATCTCGCCATACTCGCTTCTCGCCAAAAATTTGCCCTAGACGGACAGTGGCGAGATAACGAGGTTAGACTGTACTAGAAACAAAAGCTCATACATGTTCAAACATTCTCTTTCTTGTTTTCTTAGTAAATTTAGGATTTTTGGTAAAAATGGCAAACAGATTAATACATCCTAAAATGGTGTTTTCTTACACAGAAATTATGTGAAAATAAAAGTTGAATAAATGGATCATGATCACAGCAAACAGACTTATATATATGGCACCCAAGACTTTAAGGCATGACATGAGTATTAATAGATGAAGTTAATGTAAAAATGGCATGTTATACTAGCAAAATTAATGTTAATTTCAAATTATATTTCACTGATTAAATTGAAACTTACCAAATTGGCTTGAGCCTGGCACCTCATCCATAATGTGAATGACAGGTATAAATGTGACGCCATACAAAAGACCAGCGAATACTGCTAAGACTACACCACTGAAAAACAAGCCCAGAAAATGCATCTAAGTGCAGATATTTCCTTCATGTTGCAATTAACAACTCTGGTAGATTATTACCAAAGTTGAATTTAGAATTTTGGAAGGGAGAGGTCCAAGTGTGACCAAGCAGTAAGGTGGATGCAGAGGCCGGGTAAGCATACTTGGTGACTAAAATTTTGAAATAATGACTAAATTTTTTGGACATTTGTGTTTTAGTTTGTTGTTATAATAACAATAACTGCTACTGCCTTGTGTCGTAAATTAGAATAAATATTCTTGCACACCAATATCCTTTATTTTGCCTTTTTATTGCCTTTTTGTTGTTTCTGTACTATCACTGTCATTAGCTTATTATTTCTGTACATTAACATATTCTTGTCATATTATCCATTATTTCAAGTAAGGTTTCTGCAATGAAGACTAAAATTTCTGTCTAAGTGAATTAAACAATCATTAAGGCATCAATCATTAACAACATTGACTACAAACACAGCTGGACCTTTAATGTGAATATAGCACAGACCCAGAATATATACATGTATAGCTAAAGCAGGATTGTTTAATTTCTAACAATCAGTACAGCCTGTAATAAAACACAGTGCGATAAATGTCTGGGTAGAACAATGATGTAGCAGGAAATAAGCAAACTGATGGCCAGACAATGTCAGCGGCCAACTGGATGCCCATTATACTTAATTTTTCTATATCAAAAGGGAGGAGTCTGAACCTCCTGGACCACTTTCTGGATCCACTTCTGTAATACTAACAGGTTAAAATTGTATAAACAAAAAACTTTATGCACTTACAAAAATTAGGTAATAGTTAATTATTTATCCAATTTACAATACATTTTCCACTATCTGCTGCCATTTTATGTTGTATTCAGTATAAAAGGATACTTTTGAAATTTAATTGTAGCAAAGCAATTAATCCTAACCAATAAGAATGGAACTAAAAGAAACTATACCACAACAAGAGTAAATAGATCTCAAATTAAAATGACCAAGGCATCAAAATTTTCCAGTGGTCAGAAACTAAAGACATTTAGAGTTAAACATTAGATGTAAGTTAAACTGCAAGAGTTTGGTATATCTCTCAAGTTAAACTGCCTAAAAACTTACAAAATTCGCTTGTAAGGTTGTTGTAAACTTTCAACGAACATTTCTTGGTGCCTTCTTTCAGTAGAGGTTGATGCATCTTCTTCTTCTGTCAAATCAGGCTGAAATTACATGTCATAATTAATTAAGAATTCGAATATTTGGTTTCATTCATTTTAGAAAATATTCACATAAAAATTACTTTCTACTATTCCGTTCAGTATTCATACTGACAAGCATCAAGATCATTATTTCGAAAATTATACTTGTTAATCGTGCGCAATATATATAATAAACAAATCAGTGCTTGCTAGCTTAATGTGTGTCAAGCTAACAGAAAACTGTTTGAATTTTTTACTATAGTTCAACTTAAAAGGAGATGGATAGATAGAACCTAAAGATTAAAGATTAAATGACTGAAGTAGTTGAAATAGGATAAAACTCATCCTATGTCAAACAGTGAGGTCCATTATAATTAAATTATGATATGATGGAAGAACCATCAAAACTTCCGTGCAAAGATAATGCGAGATACTAACTCAGTTTTGGGAAATGAGCGATACAGTGAAAAGATTGTAAATTGCAATGTGATATAGTAGCAAATTACAATGTAATGTGATGCTATAACAAAACTAGAAGGCAATACTTTTTCTTATCATCAGTTAATGAAAAATATATCTTTCACTTAGCAATAATTGAGAGAAACTAACATCAACTACTTTAACAGTAAGCCTTTCAAGCTAAACTGCAGAAATACTGAAACATCAAACAAAAATGCAAAACAACTGAAATTAAAATGAAGCAAATCCTGACCACTAAAGACCATCCTTAACAAAAACTCACATTGTTAATAGCATTGCGCATCAAAGGATCAGTAATTACCGTATCATCATACATTCTTGTAGCTTCATCTGTGACATTGTGGCCTACACTACCAACTTCACTCTTGATAAATATGTACATTATACCACTAAAACAGACAAATTATGCAATTATAAACAAACACATTCTGTGTTCACTAAAATAATGAGTTTTACGCTTTTTGTAGCTCTCTAAATTCTCAACACAGGTACATCAAATACCAGCTTTGTAAATTATTTTAAGAAAAAACTCTTTGTAGAAACTTCTGAATTAAAAGTGCATACATTAGGTATATTATAGTTATAGCTGCTACGTGCATTTCTGATTGATTAATTTCTTGATTACAAGCTTAAAACAGTATTCTTGTCGATCTTAATTACTGTTAACCTACATTAAGTAACTGCTATCCTGCTTTCAGTCCCTTTCTATACAGTATTTCTTTCATGACAGGTGAAAATGCTTTTACAAAATAGCCAAATAAATTGGCAGTAGCTTAATATATGCAGAAAATTATATATATTTACTCTGAAAATCTACCTCATCAGTCAAAATAAAAAAAACTATTCCAGTTTAAGACTTATAACTTAAAAATCCAAATTAGATCAGCATAGTAAGGATTTCTAGCAAATTTCTACTATATAGTACCGCATTACTACACTATACTATGTGGTAACAAATGCAGTAAATAAAAAATATTATGAATTTTTTGTTGCTGAATTATATAACATTGGTTCGCAAATGCAAGTTTTTATCTTTTTTTCAAACTGCACACCAGAAAGCTCTCAAAGGCAGGGACTACTCAAAGAGATGCTTGTGGCATACCCAAAACTTGATTCATCATCAAGGATATCCCTTTAAGATGTAGGGATATCCACTGCTGTCCACTAAACCACCAAAGGTATCTCAGCCAAAATTCAGATACATATACATATTCCGATGTCTATAAGGTAAATAGCTAAGGTTTACATAAGATACTGCCCAGAATGAAAATCAAACCTATGCCACTCACATAAAGCATGGGAATCCTACCACTAAACCAAAAATGTCGCCACTATCTGCACATACCTGACATCACATTACATTATATCACCTGCCTCATTATTTGCCAAAATGCAAAATAAAGATGTAACAATGAGTAATTTCTGTTTTAAATTATTAAATAGGCAGCCCATACCTCAATGTTGAAAGTGCTAATCCAGCATAGTTTAAACCAGGATCATTTGGAATTTCAGGATGAATACCAAATATTCCAAACCTAAAGCAAAAAGCACGTATTTGAACATTAAGGACACACAACATACTGACATACAGTTGGCAGTTTATCAATGAAGTGAGAGCACTGACATGCATATATTTACCAATATAAAGCAGTAGGCCTATTACAGAGCTATGTAAAGCAAGTATCAGGTATTAACACTTCATCTAATCCAGAATTCGTAAAACTAAGATAAAATTAATTATTTACCTGCCAGTTATCCAGCCACTAAAAAGATTGAATGTTCCCCATATCAGCAGCCCAAGACTCATTCCAATTGCTTTTATAATTGGCACAGAACAAACATTTCCTGGTAAAAACATTGCAATGCTCTATAATGTTATTCACAACTTTTGGATTATTAGTAGAAGATTATTTGCATACAAAAGGATTAGAGAGAAATAATGTAGCATTTAATAAACAAACAAACATGTATCAGCTATTTAAAGGCTTACCTAATGCCCACAGGGCACCACCAACCATAGCCAGGGGATAGAAGACCGGGTAGCCTTGTATGGCATTTACCATTGTGCCTACTAGCCAAAATCCAATGCAGAGTACCCATTGAAAGAAAAGTCCTGAATAGAAAGTCAGAAAAACAATGAATTTTAATAGATGCATATTACTCAATAACACACATCTAAGGCAAGGTTAGGTGTGTATTACACCTACCTCAAAATATATGACATGTTACCTTGTCCAAAAATTAATAATAACTGCTCCATACGCAAAGAACCAAATTACTGCATGTCACTCTCGCATTTGGCATTTTCTTTAGTTGTCGTACATGCTGTTGCTGCAGTTATATGGCGATATTCCATTTCAGCAGAACAAATGGCCTAATTCTAATGAAAGTAGTTTTATGATGCAGGCCCTTAGGTTAACCTAATACTGTCCTGCCCTACCTTAGGATACCTCAGGACGTTTTGGCAAAGTAAAAACTTCTAGCGAAATCTTGCACACATGTCAGATGCCAAATCCTCAATTGAGGCCTGCTAATTGTAGAACCAGTGATCATCCAGTCCTGTGATCATCCAGCCTATTTTTAAGGTATTTATGCTAGGTGCAGATACCACTTCTTTTGTCAGACTATTCCAGGTGGTACACCTCTGAACTTGTTCAATGCTAACATGTTATCAATTAAGCCTCTGACAGCCATTCATTGCAATAGCTGCTTAAGAATACAGTGCGTTATTATTACTATGTTGCTACTTTCCAAAACGGTAAAAAGTAGTTGCTAAAATTTTAAGGTATATTAATTGAATAAAGATTCTATGCAAAAAAATTTAGGAATCCTAAAATTTACTACACTTACCATCACCAGTCTCGAAACGTTTTACAGGCACAAAATTACTACCAAAAAACAGAACAGAAATAAAACAAGCTAAAAACCCAAATGCATGTGTATTTGTAAACATAATTAAAAGTCCTTTAAAGCATTGTAAAAACTAGTTAAAAAGCTGAAAATCGATAAAACTTATAAACAGTGGTTGCGCTCAGCTGTTTCTCTGTTGCGTTAAGCATTCACGACTTTACGCAAACGCTAAAACTAGTCCGTGATTCGCGCAAAAGCAAGAGCTGCAACGGTTATTGTTAGTGTCGCTGAGAGGCATTTATGACAAATCTTCAAAAGTCTCAGTTGAATTTCATGTAAACCACTGCTCTTTATTTCTGCAATATTAAAAAATTAAAATAGAAAAGCAAAAGTGACTGACATTGGCAAATTTTTTGAAAAGTTGCATAGTTTAGTTAGATTGACAGTTATTTAGTCCAATCAATGAATAAATCAAAATAAAAATTAATAGAAATAAACTTACATTATTGCGGCATATATCTACTGAAATATTTCGTTAGCTTGCATAATGCACATGTTCGCACATATTACAGAACAGCATAATGAAAACTTAACTAGGTCAATGCCCACACTTTAAGCTTTCCAACTAGATGGAGCCACCTTGGCTACTAAATTAAAATTTATTAAGTCAGGTTCACACTGGCCTGAATAGTTATTTTATTAAGCTCAACTGCGATGATGTTTACGATTATAAAATTAAATAATAATAATATGGTGAACAATAAGAAGACGGACGATTCGTGGAAAAAATGCAATATCTTGATAGCTTAATTATTCTTAGATACCGAAGTCGGCGTATAATGAAGAAAAATTCCAACATTGTCTGCTCAATAGGGTTGAGCAATCTCTCCCAGAAAGCGAATTCGAATCGAATCGAATTTGTGACTTTTGAATTCGAATCGAACAAAATTTAGTATTTCAAATTCAAATCGAATTCGAATTGAGTTTGAAAGGTTTTCGAACCAGTTTTTGAATCACTAGTAAAAAGTCGTCTTACAGAGATCATGCACATAACTTGATTTTGTTCTGCAGTAAAACCGCCATTAGTTTGTTAACAGTTTTGCACAGAAACTGCAGCTAAATTGTACTAAATCTAATGATCAATTAAATGAAGATGCTGAAAAATTGTAAGTCAGATGTACAGGAATCAAATCCAGAGCCTTATAGTATCTGGTCACTAGGGGTGAGCATTCTCTACCAGAAAGCAAATTCGAATCGAACCGAACTTCAGTGTTTCGAATTCGAATTGAGATAGAACGATTTTCGAACTAGTTTTCAAACCACCAGTAAAAATTAGATTTACAAAGATCATGCATATCACTAGATTTTGTTCTGCAATATAACGACTAGTAATTTGCTTAAAGTTGTGCGAAGAAATAACAACTAAATAATGTTAATTGCATGATTATTCGAATCTATTTTGGATTCGAATCGAGTTCGAACTAAAAAAACTCGTTCGAACCGAATTCGAGCGTTCGAATTCGATTCGAATGTTCGAACTCGAACGTTCGATGCTCACCCCTACTGGTCACACACTCTCTCATTTGAGCTATTATTATTACTCACATCATTGTATAATTATTTTTTGCATCATCATCGCTATTACTTGAATTATTATTATCATTGTTCAAAACAAATAGACTTTCACTAAATTCATCAAAAACAAAATACATTCTGTTTAGATCCCGAAATAAACCAATTCAGGCGAACCACGATTTAATAATAGACCACAAAAGAATTACACGTGTAAAAGAACTGAAATTTCTGAGATTAATACTGAATGAGCATCTAGACTGGTGACCACATATATTCATGATCAGATTAAAAATATCAAAAAATATAGGTATCATCTCATATATTAAAAACTTTCTGAACACCGAACATCTTCTAACATTATACAACAGTTTAATATTATCATATTTAAATTACTGCACAACATTATGGGGTTTTACTTATACTACAAATTTAGAATGCTTAAGAGTTTTACAACGAAAATTTTTACGTGTCATCTTCAAACTAGACAAAAGGAGCACACTTACTACTACACATTTTAAGCAATGTCAAATATTACTTCTGGATGATGTTATTAATTTTAATGGATGTATATACATGTATAGAACCAACAACAACTTATTTCCAACTTTTTTTGAAAATCCAGTCAAGATAAATGTAAAAAAATACAATACCAGACATAAAGAATATATACCAAGACGTTGTAGAACAAATATGGCGAAACACTTCATTAGCTATATGGGGCCAGTCCTATGGAACAGACTAAGCCGCAATTCGAAATGTAGTCACTCCCTTTTAACTTTTAAAAAAACCGCCAGAAAAGAAATATTTCAAAAGTATTAAGAGTAACACAATTTAATAATGGTAATAACCTGCATTTTTTCCGACAGTAATCTTAATATAACGTGACTATGTTTAACAGGATACCGAACACTTTGTAACCATGATCAGAGTTTTTCTTAGTTCTCGCTCCATTTCATCTTTCATTCACTACTCCCCCCCATTTTTTTTTTAAGATTTCCACATACAGTTTGGCCTGTCAAGCTATGCTTTTAGGCTCAAACTGTATGCATCAAAAAATTATTCTGTAATGAAATTTGCACATGTATATCCCGCATTCTGTAATTTCTTGATAATACTGCATTTATTCATATTTATATTTATATTTATATTTACTCAAATGGAAAATTATCTGTATTTTAATGCTAATTGTAAGATGCAATGTGGAAAATGAATAAAATTCTCTCTTGAAAAAATTCTCTCTTCTCTTGATTCACAAATCATGATTGAACTCTTTACCATGCTATCTACTCTCACGATTTATCGTTTATCTTATGTCATTATTCTTTAATATCTATGGCATAGCAAAAAAACGAAAACCAGCTGCAATCGTAGTCAATTTCTAATCAGAATCGTGAACCAGAATTTTGGTACCAGAATTAAGTGATGTTGATTACATGCGTGTGTGAACTGCGAATTAGTAGATTAAACGTCGATTAAAGCATATTGTGCGAAATCACACGAAGGCATAAAAACACTGATTACTAAAAATGGGCAAGCCAAAACGAGGGAAAAAAGAAGACGTAGATGACGAGTTGTAAGTAAAGGAAAAATTATTTGTATCATTGCTTGTTTAACTACTGTGTAGCGTGCGACTGTGCGTTGACCTAGTAGTAGGAGTAGGCTACGCACTGTAGTGGATCTATTTAGTTCTGCAAAATGATATTGTGTATGCTCAATAATGGCTGCAATAAAGATGTTATAGTTTAATGTCGTTTCGTCCATTCACTTTATGATAACGGTCAAGTGTAGAGATAATGACAAGAATGAGACTTACAAGCAGGGAATGGAAATCATCGGTGCGTGCTGTTTTATCGAAATGTACGGGTAAGATATTGAGCATTTAATGAGAAGACTATTAGTTAATTAGTCGTAGATCGGCACGCCGTTACATACGCAGTATCACACATCGCCCAGCATCAGCCTGTTGCAAGTTCAGCATGTTGGCAGATTGATTGAGCAGGAAAAACTGTTACATAGCAAGTTCACTGATAAAATTGGAACTACTTCGACAAAACATGGACATTTTTCCAAATTAAAAACATTGAAACGGAGAACCATGTACCATATGTGCTTAGAGGTATAGATATTGAAGGTCTGCGTAGATATAACTCATGGATTCTGTCTGATGAGCAAAACGAAATCCAACACACATCTAGAAATATTTCAAAGCCCAGTTATAACGATCTGTGGAGAATTTTTAACATCAGTATTTTATCAACATGAACAGGAAACTCTAGAAAGTCTTTGTACAAGATGCAGAAAAAACATTAAAGTGTAACTTCGCAGAGATAGAATGCTCAGAAGGAAGATGCAGAAAAAACATTAAAGTGTATCTTCACAGAGATAGAATGCTCAGAAGGAATTATTGAACAAATATAAAAAATATCTGCTGGATCAACTGAAAGGCTACATTTTAGAGGACTCTTTGCAACTAGGGCAGACATTTGAAGCTGCAGTCAACAGTCACAAACATTTACAGATGAAAAATACCAGTACCGTAAAACTGGGTGAATAGGGACAGTGGAACGAATAGGGACAAAACCCAAGAAAAGTTATTAAAGCCTCTACTACGTTACAATGCTACTACTATGCCACATCTATTACAGACCAGATTGAGTGACTTATCATTAGTAATACCTAACAATTTTTTTAAATTTTGAGTTGCTCTTTATTTTTTGTCCACTTTTGAGCAGTTTTAGACTTAGTTTGATATAATCAATGGGGTGAATCCGGACAGCATGCCATGCACGTTATAAATAACTCTCTGCTAGCACAATACAATGAGCAAATTTTGGGAGCTACAGCACATCCTAAAATGTTCTAGTTCTAAGGTATGTGGTCAGTTGGAGAGAATGGTGAATTTTGATGTCAGTGCTATCTAACCAAGCTTTGTATAGATTTAGCTTAGATATCAACATAACTGATTTTTTGTGTCCCTTTTCACCTCAAGTAATTCAAGATGGGTATGTGAACTAAAAATAAGTTTATATTTAAATAAATATAAAAATAAGAAATAGAGTCTATTCATCCCAAAAAGGGGAGTTATTAGGGACACTGGTTTTTAAATAAAAAACAATGTACATTTTTTTATCATCAGAATAATACCTTCAAAAGATAGATTGTGTAGCGGCCATATAACTACCAAATACAAGTTAGAATAAAAACTAACAAAAAGCGTACAGCAGTTTGAATGTAAGGATTCAGTAGTGCAGACGTAACAGAGAACATTAGCATACGCAAATGTAAAGCTAAGACAAGAACTTGTTTTTTAATAAACAGTGTACTGGTGTTGTGAAGCAGGATCACTCATGATAAGATTAGTGCCAGGCCAGAAATTCAATTTGCAGAGTGTGTACTAAAATAAAACATTGGAAAAAAAATTGTATAACTATGAAAATGCAGAAAAGAAGCCATAGTGCTACCAAAACCAATAGAAATCAGAGTGGACAAAGCGAAGCAACAGTAGATATAGATTGACACAGAGAAGAATCCAGCAGAACCATGACGTCAGCACTGTCACTAAAGAAGGAGAATCTGAATATGAAGCCCTGCTGTATGCAGATATACATATATCTGACGTCTGTGTTTGCCTGGAAAAGCCAAAATCTCGTGATGAGGCCTATGTCAACATGGACATCCACATATATCAATGACAACAAGAAAGGTGGCTATGTGCTAAACTACACACATGAGCCCAGGGAAATACAATCCCCTGTCTACATCTATGGAGGAGTGTTTCCCAAAAAAATAGACAAAGTTGAAACCAGCAAACTACTATCATCTGTAAGTAGAACCAGGTTAGTGGCTTACAATGGAACTATGATATGGTGCATTTGAAATACCGTAAATGCACATAAAAGACTGATGAATAGTGGAAAGCCATTTTTTGCATTGTCGATGTACCAGGTCTAGCAGCTCTAGGACTACAAACTTCGAAAAAATTTAGGCTAATAATGTTAAATTGTGCTATAACAGCAAAAAACTAGGCTGCCAGTGACAAACCATACGTGACATCTAACAAACAAGAAATGACAGGAAAGATTGATGACAAATAAATTAGCCATCAAATTAATCATTAGTAAAAATATTTGCTGTTTTTTTTGTAAAATTATTTGTCATTTAGTACTTTATTACATTAAGTAATTTTACAAAAAAAAACAGAAAACATTTTTGAAATGTCTTTCAGCCTTTGCAAAAAAAAATTTTTCTAAGATGTTTCAGAAATGTTAACACTCGATATTGTGACCATTATTTAAATCTATTCCAGTCTTGCTATCCAGTGTATAACAAAATTGTACAGAAAGAAGTCTGTGGGAATATATTTTTTTGTACAGTTGTGTAATCTTTTTATAAATATAAATAAGTTTGTTTCATCGATGTTAACCAAACATTACAAATAATGATATTTATCTTATGAAATTTTATAGATCCTTTGCTGCCTAAGTATTCCAAACAGCAGACATAGAAATCCTGCTTGCTTGCCTTGGTGTTCAGTTCTTTTCTGGTCGATTACGCCTAGGAATCCGCTGTTCTTTTACAATTTTATCTGTCGGAAACAAAAAATGATCACTCTGTCAGAAATATTATATGAGCGGTCAACTGAGGCATTTAAAAAACAAAAAACAGTAAATTTAATCAAGCTCAGTAATACACGAGATACCAGTGACATCACACTGAAACTTTCACTCACTATGCTTTGTTACTAATATTTTTTATCTATCACTTATAGTGCATTGAAATAGGAATGGGCAAAGCTCAGACTTGAGCTTAACATTAAAAATATTTTCAGTGTTACTATAATATGCTACATAATACATTTAATCGACTATTGGAATATTCACTAGCAAATATTCATTAGTAAATCACCAAGTAGGGTTGTGTTACAATGAAGTTGGAGTTTGGCCAATCAGCTTTCCTTAGGCTTAGACTCCCATTAAGTCAACCTGTGGGACAGTATATCCATCTGCAGCCAAGGATTTCACTGAAGTAAACTAAAACCCAGATAAACAAAGGCAAACAATAAGTTAAAAGGGAGTTTCTTCTGCCATTTCATGCAAATCATTTGTTCATTCATTTGTTGGTTAAACTGGCTCTGTGATTATTAGCATAAAGCAATAATAACATAGTTTATGAGCAACTAAAGGGGCAGGCACAAAATTAATATTCTCGTTAAAGCCAAACCATGTTATAGCAGTTAAGAGCATAGTTATTAAAGTTTTTCATTGCCAAATCAATTAGCGTGCTCCACATTAAAAATTTTGTGCTAGTGTAATAATGTTATATAATATTATATAATGCTTTACTTTTCAGTGACGACATAGAAAAAGAATTAGCTGCATTACGACTAGAATCTGGGCTGAAAACAGATGAGGCAGATGGTAGTGACCTACCAGTGGAGAAAAAAGAAAAAAAGAAGGTAAGCATTTGCGTTGATCTTGAAAAAGTTAAAACAATTGCATGATAGACTTTAACCGAATTTGTGTTTTAGTTCTCAAAGATATTTTTGTAATTTGTAAAGATGCATAGTGTAGCTATTTTAGTCTTTAATTCTGTTTATTGTGTGTTTTAGCATATAATTTTGGTTAATATGTTCATCGATTGTTAGCTTGAATTTTTTGTTTACAGTCTTCTTACCCGGTAAAAATTAGATTTTACATGGGCTGGATTCATGTACTGAATTTATGACAGTTTAATTGTCTTTAGTGGGGTTTGGGCTCTCGGAAATATTTGGGTCTAATTCATGTACCTGTCTTATCTCCCTAGTCACACCTTAGTCGCGGCTAGCGACTAAGGAAGTTAAATCAAATTCAAGTCGATGGCTTAAGACATTTATTCCGTGTTAGTTGCGTGTACTTGGCGATTTAGGACTGGATTCTTTAAAAAAAATTTGTCTGAGCCACACGCCTAACTTTACGACACCTTGGGAGCTGTTGTAACTGGTTGAATAGTGGTTTTTATTTTGTCTGGGAATCGTTTTGGCAATGTTATTAATAAAGTGATTTTGACAACATTATTAATAAAGTGAGAAAAGTTTGCATTGTTAGGCGTTCCTATTACAAATTAATTATAATTTGTCATCTCTCTTCCCAGTTTTCTATAATGTATAAAATTTTTATTGAAAACACATCTGCTAGTTATCCAAAAGACAAGAAGAAAAATAGTGTGAAAGAAGCTGTTTTTATTTTTCTTAACTGTAATTAGCTGAAATCAAAACATCTGATTAGTTGTGCTTAATATGATGTCAGTGTAACTTTTATGTATTAGTCGTTTTTGCCAAATCTTTCTAAAATATGTATTTGAAATAAAATGTTTTTTTTTTCTATTTTAGACAAGAAAAAAGAAAGACGAACAGCTTGAAGAAGCTGATGATAAAGAAGCAAAGGGTGAAGATGATGGTTCAGATGAAAATCAATTTGAAAATATTGTGAGGATTAACAAAAAAGATAAGCGAAAAAACAGAAGTAAAAAGGATTTATCGGATGATGAAAAAGAACGTGATAGTGATAATGAAGTTAGTACTAAGAGCAAGAAGAAAGAAAAGAGAAAAAAGAAAGGTGTTCATGATTCTGATGAGGAGGCCATTATTGTGCCTGTGAGCAAAAAAGACTCAAGGAAATCTAAACATAAGTTTGATGATGGTGATGGTGATTTGCCTGCTGTAAATAAATTGTCTGCTTTTGCTATGTTAGATGTTGAAGATGAACTTGATATATCCGAAAACGAAGAAACCATTGAAAGATCACCATCTCCGGAACCTGTGGTGACAGAAACTAAGTCTAAAAAAACTAAAGAAAGAAAAGGCAAGAAACAAAAAGCCAAGCAAGATGAAGATGATATTGACGAATTATTAAGAGAAATCGAAAGTAAAGAACCAAAAGTTAAAAAAGGCAAGAAAGATAAGAAGGGTAATGTAGAAGACGAGATCACAGAAACTGACCAAGTAAATGGAGAGAACGCAATTGCTCAAGAAGCTGTAACTCAGAAGAAGAAAGACAAAAAGAAGCAGGTGGCTAAAGACAGTGCTGATGACATTGATAATTTTGAATATTTGAAAGAGGCAGTTACTGTTGAAACTGTGGATGCTGAAGCTGAGCCTGACCAACTTGAAAAGGAAAAGAAGAAAAAGAAAAGGCAGAAGGACAAGTATGATGGAAAGGAAGAGGAAGATTTTGAATTAATGACGGACATTGTAGATCCAGAAGCTGAGGCAGAATTACTTGAGCAAGAAAAGAAAAAGAAGAAAAAGAAAGGAAAGCAAGCGGAAAAAGAAGATATTTTGTCAAAAGTAAATGGCCTTATTTGTAATAAGCTAATTATTAAGTAACTGCAGATTCTAAAACGTATTTTTCTATGTAGACCAGATGCGAAGACTAGCATTAATTAAACTAGCTAGCATGACAAAGTTTCTGTTTATTGATGTCCAAATGATAGATTGACTGTCAGTCAATAATATTAGCAATATTAACACTGCACATGATTTTCGATTTATTTTGTTGTACTGTATTACTTATATTTCATGCTATTTAGTATCCTTCATGACATATTTTAATTTACTGATTAATAAAAAATGATTAACTATTTTTAATGAGGTTTTTATATATTACTATTGTATAATCTTTTGTCAAGGATGATCAAAAAGAGGGTGAAGATGAGGTGGAGATGGATGATGACACGCACACTGTCAAAACTGCTGCTCAAAAGAAAGCGGAAAAGAAGGAGAGAGAGAAAAAGAAAAGGGAAGCTGAGAAAATGGTAATTTTGTTACAGAAAAGCCACGTGACAGTCATTGTCATGCATGTGTTAAGTAAATTAGAACATAGACTAGTTACTGCACTAGGGAGTTAAAAAAAATTGTATTGCCCACATCTTGATCTTGCATCTGGCATAATGGCTGCGTATCTTTGTTAAGCAGTGATTGCTGCAAAATAGAGCTAACAGTTGTGTTTGACTGATTTCGGAGGTGCCTTAGAAAAATTTTGCTAACTGGTCTGTTAGTTTAATGTTCTGCACACTTTCTTGGAGAGTGTGTTATCCAGTACTAAAAGTAAAGATGATACTTTTTCTAATAGTTTTGGCTTAGGCTTGGATATGCAAAAAAAGTTATTGTATAGGATTAGAAATTCGTGTTTCGATGCATCACACCCTCACTAGGTCATGCTATACTTATGTAATTAATGTAGATAGGTAGATAATTTATTTACATATGGCCAACAGTCCCAATCAATAATGTAGACGAAGTAAGCTAAATGTTGCCTGCCCATAATATCATTGTTATTGGAACATGAAGTAGTAGCTTTTTTGATGTAAATTGTTTTTACTTACTCTTAGGCAAAAAAAGACAAAAAAGTTCCAACAAAAATAGTAGCAAAAGATGAAGCTTCACATGAGGAGGATGTAACACCTGAGAAGCTCATTGAAATGAAAGATATTGAAGCACCAGCTAAAGTGGAGGGTAATTGTTATTTTTAAAAATTTTAGAAGTGTAAAATGTGTCTAATTTTAACATTGTTACATTGATATGTTGTTCTAATATCGCGGAGTCATTTCTTTTTTGTTGAAGATGGAGAAGGCGATGAAGTTGAAGAGGAAACAAGTGAGAAAAAGAAGAAGAAGAAAAAGAAGGGTAAAGAGGAAAAAGAAAAAGAGAAGAAAAAACCAGGAAAAAGTCAGGTTTGTGCATGATGAATTTTTAAACAAATTTTTAATATTTTATTCTTACTTAGATATTGTTTTTTTAGTCATTTAAGAATCAACACTCCTTACTACTATATTCAAACTATTATACTATTAGTAGTAATATATTTAGAGAGTTGTGTTTTATTGGTGATATTGGGAATTATCACATTGAATTAGCAGAATTTTTGCAAAAAGAGTAAAAATATAATATGTAGTATTCTAATATTTAAACAATTTCTTCAGTAGGCCTCAAGGCCTAATTTTAAGCCACAGGCTTAATTTTGGCATAACTCATGATGTATAAAAAATCTGGTGTACAATACATAAATTTGTAAAACTCAGCATGTGGTATGTTGTGTGGTGCACACTCACGCAGACACAAATATGCCTGCACATGTATATAGTGAACAAAAGGAATGGCAGTGGCAGCAGCACCAAAGGCATCAGTGGATGCAGTGGTAACAGCAGTAACTGCAGTAGCAACTGCGATGACAATGTGACAATGGCAACAGTAATAATTGCAATAATAGCAATGGCAGCAGCAATAGCAATGTTGGAAATGCATTGACAATGGTGGCAATAGCAACAACAGCAACTGCAATGGCAGTGGCAATAGCAATACCAGCAACTGAAATAATGATGGTACCAAGCCCAGCAACTGCAATTGCCATTGCCATTCCAACTCGAATACATATAAAAGAGCATGTAGCAGTGGCATTGAACCATAAGCATCATATTGTTATTTGAACACTCTTTAATTAGTTCTTGTAATAATGTTATAGATTATGTTTATTTAGTTTTGTATTGCCCTTTGATTTACTGCTTTGCAAAGATGCATGTAAAGTATGTACTTTAGATGGCTTTATCGAAATTTAAATTCAGTTATGACTTTTCAGCCAACTTCGGTTTCGCATTTTAATGGTTTTGGGGTTTGTGTCATCATTAGTAATAATCTCTCAATTGAAATATTAAATAATTAAATCTTTAATTTTAGTATTTCTAAACTACATCTGATACTACTTGTTTCTTCAGTTGAAGGCTATGCAGGAAGCACTAAAGAAAATGCAAGAGGAGCAGGAGAAGGCTCGACTAGAAGAAGAGGAGCGAATTCGAAAAGAGGAGGAAGCAGAAGCCGCACGGCTTGAAAAACTTCGCCTCGAAAAGGAGCGAAAAGAGAGGAAAAAGCAGAAAGAAAAGGAGAGGAAGGAGCGATTAAGAGCTGAAGGAAAGTTGCTTACGAAATCTCAAAAGCAGGCGCAAGCACGAGCACAAGCTATGCTGGAAGCCATGAAAGCACAAGGTATTTAATATAAGCGACTTTGGGGGCTTTATGTCATAATCTTTTTTTGAAGAATACGAGTTACATACTTTGTCAGCATTTAGCAAAAACTTTGTGACTAAAGTTATTTAACTTTTACATGGTTTTCATTAATTCCATTTTATGTACTTTGCAATTAGGTTTTCAGATACCAACCAAAGACGATGATGCTCAGCAAAAGAAACGTCCAGCTTATGTTGACAAGCGCACCCGTCAACGTCAGCTAAGGAAACTAGAAGGTTAGTTGGTTTAGTTAATGTTTTTTTTGAAGAACGGCTGTGTTTTATGGTTTAGTTAATGTTTTTTTGAAGAACGGCTATGTCTTGTTAAAGTTGAAGGTTGAGAAGGATTCAATTTGCGTCTCTTTTGCAAAGATCAAGAATAGCATGGCTTGCATAAGAACCACATATTTATTAAAACTCTGTGTTTGTACCGTGTTGTTGAGCTAGGCGTGTCCCAGAAGTGTGAAGTATCCAGATTCAGCTTTACTTGCGATTGGCTTAAAATTTAGCAGCGTCATGTTATGTAGCAGCAATAGAGCTGAGTGATTTCAAAGCACTGTGCTTTGAGATTGCTTAGATGGTCTACAAGTTCAAAGCCATTCTTTTTCAAGCTTGGTTTTTACTAACACTTTATCCTTTTTTCCAGAAATTTCCTATTTTCATTTACTTTTATTTTAGTTCAGTGGTTATAAGTTTATTTTTATGTATCACCTGTAAGAGCAAACAACAAATACTTAATTTACATAAAAGCATGTACAGCTGTACTTATAGCCACGAATGAAACGGGTTTCATGTGACTTTGCAAGATGTTGCCACAATTCTTAATGCTTCTGGTGAAATTGCTTTGACATGCACTTTATTTAAAGTTACAAATTTGCTAAAGCGATGCTTTTATACACGAATAAAGACTGTTTGTTGTTGCAGCTCAAAAAAGTGAGGAAAAGGAAGAAGAGGAAGCGAAGGAGTCTGAGGTACCACTTGTGGATGAATTTAAAGAAGAGGATGTTGTTTTAACTGAACCAGAAGTGAGTTATGGCTAATTCTTTTTTATTTCCGCTTCTAAATGAATTTATATATTTTCGCAGAATATATTTAGCCGTTGTTCAACATTTCGTATTTAAACTTTTGTACATTTTTAGGAAGAATAACTTGTTATTTGTTTCCATGTGACAAATGTGACAAATATGTAAATCCAAAGTGCTTTCATTTTCAAGTACAAATAAATCACATTAACACCAAAGAAAACACAGAAGAGTAATGGTCTGTTCAATGTAATTTATTCAGTACAAGTAGTCTGGAAGGTTTTTAAATGTCTTTACTAGTTAAGCATGAGAACATCTACTGTTAACAACTGATTAAGCTACTTTGGACGTATCTATGATAAGGCTTTTTGAAACTAGATTAATTATATTAGGCTAATTATTTCCAGCTAAAAGATGACGATGAAGGCGATGATGTTAAAGAGGCATGGGACATAAGTGATGAGGAAGAAGAGGATGAGAAAAAGGTTATTAAGAAAAGTGAAGAAGAAGAAGATAAGAAAACAAAAACGGAGTCTGCTTTAGAGAAAGTAAAAAGGGTTTCTTCGGAAGAAAAGGAAGAAGAAGAAAGGGAGGATGAAGAAGAAAGTGAAGAAGAAGAGGATGATGATGAAGAAGCTGAAGAAGATGAAGATGAGGCAGAAAAGGTAATAATAACAAATAATGCTTATTTTTATTTTTTATCTTCTTATTTTGTATCATTTAGTTCAAAATTTGTAAGCAATTTATGACTATTGTTGTCCATTTTAGAAGCTGTCAAAATCTGAATTACTGAATTTACAATATACTTGAACACTAGATCTAAACTTGTTTAGTTTTTGCTGCATGTGCTGCATAGTGAAATTAGTATTTGACCGAGATTGATCTACCTGAAAACTAAAATTAGAGCAATCCCAGAAAAAGTTGTTTTGACGCCTAATTTTGTCCTTGAATCTTCCATCTAAGGCAGTGATACTGATGATGATGATCTTTCTGTTTAACCGAACAATGAATTGGATCAACTTTTTGGGAGATTATAATTGTTCGGATAGCTGTGCCTAATTTATTGCATTCCATGGTCATATGAACAATAGGCTGTTTATTCATGTGTTTATCAGTAATTTTTATGTGGCTAGGAATCAGAAGAAAGTGAAGAGGAATCAGCATCAGAATCAGAGTCTGAATCAGACGATGATCGCACATTGGCACAGAAGATCCGTGATCGAGCTTTGGCAAGAATACAGGTCTATAAACAACAGTGTCATTTGTTTTATTTATATGTGTTTGTATTCGTGTATGCCCAGCATTCTTTTCTGCTGACTGTTTTTCTAGAGTGCTGAAATTTATTTTTACATGGAAAAAATGTTACGAAAAAGCACAAGAATTGTGAAACTGTATTTCGTTATTATTTTAATTTCCTTAACCTGTCTTTGTTTTTTAAATAGTGTTTGTGACATGAGGGTATAGTAATTTTTTTTGTGAAATTTATTAGGTGTTAGAGATATGTGTTAAAAGATAAACACTGCAAAAAGAAAACAAGGTTTTTAGAACAAAGTGGTTTATTGCTTTATTCATGAAGTTAAAGCAATTGAATATTTCAGTATATACGTATTTTTGCTTTTCAGAAACGAAAGGAACTGGCACAGAGCAACATTTCAACAGATCGGTTGCGATCACCAGTAGTATGTGTTTTGGGTCACGTGGACACTGGTAAAACTAAGATTTTAGACAAGGTGAGAAGAGTTGTAGGTGAACAGGCATTAATGTAAAGAAATTAATATCATTTTGTAATATAAAAATGTGTTTGTATTTTTTCTTGTAATTGCATTTTAACAGCAGAAAAATATTTTCTGATAGGTATCCTTAATAGGGAATTGGGCTAGTGTAAGCCATTAACAATGTTTCAGGTTATTTATATATAGTAATAAATTGTCATTTCAATTAGCCTTAAGTCAGTAATTAACATCAGCTTAAATAGCATACGGACATTTATTCCTAACTGTGTAGGTAGCAAAGTAAACTACTTAATGCTGGGTATTTTGAAAAAATAGGTTGCTGCAGTAAATCTGTTTGGTTGATTGAAGAGCCAGGGGGCAACTTTTTTAGTTGACTCAGCTGTGGAATTGAATCACTAACTGCTTACATAGAAGATAGTCAAACCATATTTGAGCTGCTCCTATTTGTTAACAAAAACTTGAAGTGAAGTTGTCCCATGAGTGTCAGTGCTATGAAACAAGAGTGTTTTGTCGATAATTTGCGTGACTTTTGTTGCCGATTGTCTGCGCACTAGTGGTCACATTCTAGTTGCACGATATAAGTCTGGCTTCCATGAAAAAATGAAAAACATTGAATTTTAAATGTAATATTCTCACTATGTGATGGCAATTCCTATACTATGTCAATGCGTAAATGGAATTTTAACGCTATTTTAAACGTTTGTTTAGTTTGCTTAATGTTCACAATAAAATACAATTTTGCTAGTCACAATAAAAATACTCATGATGTTTTGCATCCTCTTGAATCTTTATCAGCTGTGATATCTGTGATTTTATTTTAAATTACGGATCACAGTTGATAAAGACACGAGAGTCAAAATATCCTGAAAATTTCTATTGTGAATATTTTAGCTAAATAAATGCCAGATTTTGTAGAGCCACTTGCTTAACATCCTACACAAAAAGTCGTAGAGCCTCACGCACACTTTGTCATGCCGATCTTTATTAAATTAATTGTAATTCGAGTACTATAGAGTAATGTGTCAGTTTTGTGTACTACATGTACATGTACATTTTGTAAGTAGTGTGTAAGTGTTATTTCTTGAAGATTTACCTAAATTTCTATGTCCAAAAAATTATCTGAGAGTCGAAAAGACAACAGCGAAGGATCAATCTTATGTTTGTGTTATTTGCACAATTCTAAAGAACCTTGAGTTTCCATTAGGATCATTTACAGCCTAAGAATATCTCCTGGGTTTTCAATGTGTTTTTTTTGCATTTAGATTAGAAAAACGCATGTACAAGATTCAGAAGCTGGAGGTATAACTCAACAGATTGGTGCTACCATGGTACCTGCAGAAGCTATTAAAATTCAGGCTGGTTTTGTTAAAAAGGTAGACATAACTGAAAATTAACAACTTTGATAGTAAGGATTACTTTTCAGAGTCGATGAAGTAATATCATAATGCACTTTGATTTTTTTCAGCTGCTTCTATTTGTAAATAGAATAACCAGACTTTAAGTTTCAGATGTAACTTAATATTGTACGTTATGTACAGTTACATGTTACACAAAATTACATTCATTTTTTTATTTGAATTGCACTGTTAAAACATGTTAAGCCCCAAGTGTGACCTAAATAAAGATTCCTATAGCTTAGCATATTTCTAATTGCATACTAATTTTTGTCCATAAAACTACGCGTAATGCTGTACTACCAATTTCTAATATATACTTTAACCAACATCTCATTTCAGTTTAAGAAACGCAGAGTACATTAAACTCTGTTGTCTTTCTTGCAAGCTGTAATTGTTAGAACTGATTGTTTGTGTGTTCATGTACCTTGTCTGACATGTTTACTGTTGTACAGTTTTCAGATCTAGAAGTTAAAGTTCCAGGGCTGTTGATCATAGACACACCTGGCCATGAATCTTTCAGGTATTAGTGTTTTGTATTTTAACGAAGTTAAAATTTTTCGAAAATACTAAAAATGTTGCCTATTTTGTTTGTGGACACATTTACTTCATTTAGGTAGTTCAGTGCATTACTGGAAACATTGTAAACATTCTTTGGGATACTTCATATCCACAATTTTTGGTGTTTAATTTTGTTAAATAGATGATGTATGCTAACATGATGGATAGCACTTAGTAGATCAGCCAGAATAGATTAGTAAATGATTAACGAACTATGACTGTTTTTTATACCAACTTCTTTATACCGTTCATTATGAAATTATTTAGAAATGGTGGGAACATTATGGTTGTCAGTCTCCATTTGATTTTTGTGTTTGTGTGTAGTTTTCTGCTAGATTATTTAATTGTTTTAAGAAAGCATTAACACATTATAGAATACTTTTAGTTGTTGTGTATGATCTGCCTCACTTATATGATTATTTGTTAATTTTGGAGCTCTCCTGACTAGGTCTTTAGTCTCATGCCGACATGAAACTACTACAAATGAGCCTGCTGGCTAGTTCAGACTACTAAAAGTGTAGTAATAGTGGTTTTACTATTTTTAGTTAGTATAAAAAACAAGTTTTTTAATTTAATTAGTTTTTAAATTTTAAATCTTTCATGCAGTTTTTATATTTTTCAGTAATCTAAGGTCACGGGGATCTTCTTTATGCGATATTGCTGTATTAGTAGTTGATATTATGCATGGATTAGAACCACAGACTATTGAATCCATTAATTTACTGAAGAAGCGAAAAACACCATTCGTTGTAGCGCTGAATAAGGTATTTGCTTATTACAGCCATGCAGTAGTCCTTTTCTTTAGCTATGTGAAGTCTTTTTTAAAAGTTGCTTCTTTAGCATTAGCATGATTTTCATCTACTTCATGTTAGTGTTGCCTGATACCCGATATTATATATTGGATACTTTGACATTTAGCAAAATTTCAATATATTGCATGTTTGCTTAATTATCGGCCGGTTTTTTTATATTTACAGTTACAGTTACTTCCATTTAGGTCTTTGTTGCACCCGTGTACTGGATACAGCCTGATATAAAATCAATTATAACTGCATTTTATAAAAAAGGGCAAGAAAACATTGTGGGGAATGTTTATGCTTATCTCTGCAATGTAAACACCAAACGGTGTGAACTGAGTCTCAATCTCATACCATTGTTGTTAAATTAATGTTAACTGTAGGTACAATAGCCATCTATTCGTACACAGAAGACTGAACCAGATTTCCGTTTTCTTTAAATGATTATATGTTATTTGAGTTGTAAATTAAGTTTCAACTTTGAATTTCTAAATTTTTTTCTTTTAGAAAATTGATTTTGAGTTTATTACAAAAATCGAATTTCTTTCAGTAGAATGCTGCTGTGTGCTATTACACATAAATAAAATGCCATCCATGAACAAAAAATGCTGTACAGTATAATCTGTGTTTAACGAGTTTCAAGAGTCTGTAAAAATGTGCTTTCTGTAACCGAAGAGCCTCACTGTCGGCCTTTATAGTCGAGGTCAATTGTCTGAGTGTATGTACAGGACAGAAATGCATCCTATAAGGTGGATGATGTAACAATGAATATAACACTTTCCTTTGAGACTGGCACACGTTTCTTAATGAGTGCACTGTTCAGCAACTATTTCATTATAAAAGAGTAAACTTATAGCGTTCAAGCGCTGTTATTTCTAGGATTTGGGCAGTATTTTATTCAATATATATATTCAGTATATTGCTGCATAAAACCACCATGCAAGTTACTTTTCTGAGTTACCACTGCTGCGATTCATTGTGACGTCTGCTGATAGAGCTGAGTGTGTTTTTCGTGGGTTTTACTGTCTGTTACTCTATACAGGTGGAAAACATGAGCGCGTTTTTAATCAGTTTAAGCATCGTATGGATACAAAAATACCTGTTTTTATTTAAATAGCTGTGTAGGCACAATGTGATATATGATATATGAGCATTTCAGCATGGGTCTACATCTTCTAATAACTAACTCTACATTCTAGCTAGCTTGTGTGTTATTTAATGGAAAACACTGTATCTATTTAAAACAATATTTTTATTAAAAATTATCGTTTGAAAAGTCACAGAATTATTTATTTTTTATTTTGTAAAGCAGAATAGTTTAGTTTTTGAAAAGCTCCGTCATTTTTTGTCAGGAGCTGTCAAGTTTTGAAAGTTATGAGAGCGCGTCATTATCAGTTGCCGGTGTATGCACAAAAGTTTAACTTCAACTGCATCATTAAGCTGAAGTGTTGACAAACTAGTTCTTTTTCTGTGTTTGAATCACTGTAATCATTTCATTCTGACTGTAGCCTAAGCAATTACAGCAGCCTAAGGAACTGCTGACCCACCAGCATGTCTGCAGGTTCTGTACTTAATTATACACATTGTTTTATTCACAATCAATAAATGATTCCCCACTGGGCATGATAACCTTTTTTCTCTTGGTGAATGGTGCCCCTTGTTTTAGAACTTGCGCTCGTTGTATGCAGAAGTACAATATCGAGGCTGGAAAATTCCCTCATAATAGGTAAAATCTGGTAATGTGGGAACATGCTGTAAACAAGGTTTAAAGATATTATTTAAGCCTAAGATTTGGGGGATTTGAAATTTCCTTGTAATAACCAGAGGCTCATTATAATAGGACTCATTACAAGTGGTTTACTCCGTAGCCTGGTTTACTCTGGATTATGCAATATTGGATCATATTGAATCGGTGCCCAAGGTTAAATATTGGTGTAGTATTGGATTGGAAAAACTAATATCGAAACAACACTACTTTTAATTATAAATACTGCATAAGTCTAAGAAACTACGTTTTGCTATAATATTTCGTTAGTTTGGCAAATGACATACAGCACTTTCTGTGCCTTTTTGGTATTTTTTTATGCAGAAGTGAATTTCATATCATAACTTTTTATAGTCCAAGGGAGAAAGAGATGACATATTATTTAATTGATGCTGATAGCACATTAATTTTTAGATTAATGAAAAGTTGTAGAGATTTTGTATATTTGTTTATTCTAATTCTTATGTATTTTAGCATATGCATGTATCTGCTGGTGTGTATGTCCATTGGTGAATTTATGCATTTGCAGGCAAATATACCATTGTTTGCTGTTTTTACAAATGTTTTGCAATTTATTTCTTTACATAGGTTGATAGGCTATTTGAATGGAAAAAGCTTCCAACTGCAGACATTAGAGACACACTGAAGAAACAAGCTAGGAATACAAAAATGGAGTTTGATGAACGTGTTCAAGAAACAGTTGTTCAGTTTGCTGAACAGGTTTGTAACAGAATGTAAAGATGAGATTGTATTTAAAATTGTGTAAGGTAATGTAACGCTATATAAAATCGTAAAATATAACCCATTGTAATAAATAGTTATGTAATTCAGTCCAATGTTTGCATATAATGAATATTATTTATTTTTATTACATTCAGGGTTTAAACGTGGCCTTGTTTCATGAAAACAAAGATCCTCGTACATATATTTCATTGGTGCCCACATCAGCCCACTCTGGGGATGGAATGGGTAATCTTATGGCACTGCTCGTCGAATTATCTCAGACAATGTTAGCTAAGAGATTAGCCTTTTCATCTCTACTGCAATGTTCTGTGATGGAGGTAAGATGGAACTTACTTTATTAAACTCAGAATTCAGAAAAAAATAAAGTTAAGTTTTGCTAATTTTGAAAATTATGTTTCAGTGTTAGTGGTATTTGTCACGGCTAAATATTGTGAGCTAAAATTTTTGTTGAACAGTGGAACAGAAGAAAAATTTTTGTACTTGAACAAAAAGATCTTTGTTTTAGGGTATTGGCAGACTATTATTAATTAGTGAACCAGGTGAACCATCTCTTTGCTGGTGAACCAAGTCTAACAAGTGTTGTATTTTATATATTGGATGGCTTAGAACTTCACATAATTTGAACTTAAATAAGTCCAACAATTGAAATTTGCGAGATTTTGAGATTTTGGGAGATTTTGCACATGTTAGCAGTTTTTTTATTACCCCGTAACTGCATTTTTTACATTCCGGCTCAAAATATGTGATTATGAGAGATATGAAGCTTACTTGAAAATTAAAACAAGTTTGCATCCTTACAGGTGAAAGCATTACCAGGTCTCGGAACCACTGTTGATGTGATCTTAGTTAATGGAAAATTAAAAGAAGGAAGTACAGTAGTGATGGGAGGTGTTGAAGGTCCAATTGTGTCACAAGTGAGGGGACTTCTGACGCCAGAGCCTCTACGAGAATTACGAGTAAAGGTATGTTATTAATCTAAACATTATTGTCGTTATTAGTGGTATTATTAATTAGCTGTAATAGTAATAAGGTGCGTTTACAATTTTCTTTGTAAAGCCTCTAGTTGAGAAATAAATGGTATCGCGTTTGGCCTCTAATTGAAAAGTAAGTCACGTGGCGAATTGTTCCCAACCAGATATTCTGGGCTCAATCAACATTTGCTTGTTGACATTATAAGCTTGTTTCAGAGATAATTGAAACCTAGTAAGTTTTTTCCAATTACTGATAACTAATATTAATTAATTTATTTGTTGCTATTTCAAGGTGGTTCTGCTTCATAATTATTCAATATTTTTAGAATCAATGGCAGCACCATAAGGAAATTGAAGGTTCACAAGGAGTCAAAATCATTGGAAAAGATTTGGAGAAGGTTCTGGCTGGATTGCCTCTATTTATAGCAGAACAAGAAGATGAGATACCGATATGGGAGGTAATGCACAAAAGCTAAAAAATTGCTATGTAATAATGAGTTAATTATTGTCTTATTCATTAGTGATTAGTTATAATCACAATCTCTCTTTGTTATTATTGAGCATCAGACATGTTCTTATACATTTTAGCTTCATTTTCAATCAGTGCATCAGCAAATTTAAAGAGAGCAATATTTCATAAGTGTAAATAATCAGGGTGCTAAGTGTAAATAAGTAATCAGGGTGCAAATAAATTAAAAGTTTGGATACCTCAAAACAAAGTAAAAATAAAAACATTCAGTGCAAAAGATGATTGGTGTTTTACTTAATTTGGTAATCCAGAATCAGCCAGAAAATTTATTTTTTGCCACCTTATAAAACTAAACCTACGAGAATTCCTGGTTACTATTATGTATAACTTTATAGATACATTGTTTACATTTTTAGAAGCCAATCATTTTATACAGCAACAATCCCTAGAAAGAACCTATTTAGTAAAAATAAAAGTGTTCTCTTTAAACAAGTTATATTATTCTGTAAGTGTTTAGTCTCATTTTTTATGTGTGATATATTTAAAATCTTGCATTTTCTGTTGCAGGAAGAAATAGCAGCTCATTTGAAACATGTGCTTGGTTCTATTAAATTAGCTGATAAAGGCGTGTACGTGCAATCATCCACGTTAGGATCATTGGAAGCTTTGTTAGAATTCTTAAAATCATCCAAAATTCCGGTAGGCTCACTTTAAGTTTTTAACTAGAAACACATTTTGTAAACTGCATACTTGTGCCAGTTGCCGATACTTCTGATACATTAGTTATTTTTCATTAATCTTTTTGATGATCTTTTTCATCGTCCTAATGTCACTCTTAAGATTATGCCTACTTTGTTTATAAATTTTGCTTTTTTCTGCCGCATTCTCAGAATATTTTCTGTTTTTCATACTTAATCAATAATTTTTTTGTGAGAAAATCTACAGTTCTTTGCTCCAGGCAATTCAATTCAGTAGATTTATTTTGCAATAAACAAATACTTATGCATTACAATTACATTGATAATCAAATTTTGTTAACACAAAATTAAGATATAATTCATGAATTCTGCACTGGATACCTGAGCAGATAGCTTATGTTAGGCCACTAGAATTAGTAGCGAGAAAAACAACAACATTTGTTACTAAGTGTTAGAGTGAGTTACATCTTCTATCAACCCTTCTATCAAGTTTTGCCAAAATTCGAGTTCAAGTTTTGAGCATTTCGTGGTCATTCATGGGTAAAAACATAACTTCATAGCTTGTAGTTTAGGTATATGCTTGATTCAATTTGGCAGTAGAAATCAGTAATTGTTGCTATAGATGGGCCCATTGCTAAGAGAAAGGCAAATTGTCTTTTGCCAAGTTAAGTTTGGACATCTAAGGCCAAAATTGAAATTGAAATTGGTTCCTTAATGGTTTCATATTGAAAATGGTTTCAAAATATAACGGTTTGCCGAAAAGAAAACTATACTGAATCCATATTGAAATCACTGAAATTCACAACTCTAGATCAATTAGGAGTTCCAATTGTGTAACAATCAGCTCATGTAAATGATTGAAATCCATGCCTCAAAGTCCATGGCAAACCTGACTGTTCTAACATTTGACATTCAGGCTTTTTGACCAGTCTGCTAGGAGTATTTTTGGCCAATCTGTTTTTATTAAATAATTACATGTTTTTGCCATTATGACAAGTGTTTCTCTGCACATTGTCAATTTTTGTCAACATTGTACAATTGCAATTCGAGATATACTTAAGTTGTTTAGACAGGTTTTATAATGCATGCAGTCACTGTTAAACATTCTGGCATATGTATTCTGGGAGTATTCAGATGTAATTGAAAAGTGGTTTCTGAGTGTAAACTTTAATTTTTTTATTATATTCATTTCTTACAGTATTCTGGCATTAACATTGGTCCCGTTCATAAAAAGGATGTTATGAAAGCTTCAACAATGATTGAGTCAGAGCCACAGTAAGTCACTCAATTAATCAAAATATTCTTTTTTTGGTTTTAGTAACAAAAAGTATGTCCACTAATTGAAAGGAGAGATTTATTCAAGCATGTCATTCTTTTACAATTTTAACAAAGTTCAAAAAGGTGATCAGAATTTTACAATTTTGAGGAACGATTGAACACTGTGGTGGAGTTTTTTTAGAGATGTCGAAATATGGCCTGAAGTTTGTCTTACTGTTTCGTCTAATATTCTTTTGTCATTTATTACTGTTGCTGTTAGTTCTACTCTCTTTCAAATATCTGTTTCCCTGATTTTATGATTAACTGATAAACTCATCAAATGTGAATAATAGTGTAGCCTATTCAGATTTTAGTGTAATAGTGGCATATTAACAGTAGCAGGGATTGCACTAAAACATTATTTTTTAAAAATGTGTAATTTAGTTATATATTATATTTGTATATTTAGTTATACATTGTTGTATACATTACATATCAACTCTTCATTTAGTTGATGATTAACAATGTCATTTATTAGATTATGACTGTGAGTGCCAGAAATTAATCAACCATTGTGATTTATTTGCCCACAATTATTAACTTTACTGCTAATGAGTTAAAGAAAGAAGACGCTGAAAAATCCCGACTGATTCACATTTTTCAGTCTTTTTCTCAAAGTCATTTCACAGTAATTGTTGTAAAATAAACAGCAACAATTTATTAACTTCTGGCATTCACTGTCATAATCAAATTAATGATTCGTTAATCTTGTCTTGATTTATTTAATACACTTAGCAATAATCATAAACCGGAATCCAGCATTCAAAGGCATGGCCTACTCAATTAACAGGTGAATTGTTGTGTGATGAAGTGTCTGGACTGTGACTAGAACCTGGTTCATTATCAAGAATATCTAAAATAAGCCACTGAACCAGCAGAGGTACATTTACATGTACATATATCTTTCTTCTGTGATGAAAACAGTCAAGATTTGTGGATGATTCTCCCCAGGCAGCTTTCAAACGTATATGAAATAACGTGGCTAATATCTTCTTAATAAAAGATGCCAAACTATTTTGTTAACATTTTTGTTATATTCTAAAGCATGTTATCACTCAGTGCCAGAATTTTTACTTGTTTCCTCACCTTTTAATGCTTAGGATTTTTTAAATATGGGAAGTATTGATGTGGTTGTTTGGCACTTTATAACAGCTTACCCTTCATGTTTGGATGTTCAGACGAAAAAAAATTCTGTATTTTTTTAGTTGTGCAACTGTGCTGTTTTGTAAAATTAAAAAATTTCATTTCATTATCTTGTTCAGCAGGAGCCACATGATTAGTTTTTTGGTCCGATGTATAAATTAATTGTTAATCGTTTTTACTGCATCTAGTGAAATTACGCGGCTGGCATCTTCTTGACAGTCGACAACAAAATATTTCTTTCCAGACTCACTATATTCCAAAGTATTTTGCTGCTCAATCATTGCCTGGGTTTTTTACTCCGTTTTTCGCATTTTTGAGCGCTAGGCGGCGCCAGGTGTTCCTGTGTATGATATTTTTGCCTTGGAAATCGTTATCGGCAAACCTTGAGAGCTGCGCAAAAAACACATTAGCATTACTTCCGGTAGCCTTTTCATGAATGAATCCCGGGTACGGTTAACTGTCGGTAGGAAGGGGGGGGGTTTAAATGCCACAAATTTGGGGACCACAAAAAGTCCTCTGCGGCTAATGGGACGTGCAGTTTCCGGCGTTTTGTGAGCATGAATGAGTTTTCGACGTGCGTTCATTACACATAGAAGCTAAACAAACGCCGAAAACCGCAGACAAAAGCGATTGTTGTGTAAAAGCTCATGAATTGCGTCGGTAAACTGCACTTGTATACAGGCTGCCGCATTAAATTACGCTTTGTATACAGGCTGCCGCATTAAATTGCACTTTCACTTCACTCAAATAAACGAATTAGGCAAAAGCGGAGAATTATGCTTACCTTTTTGTCATGTATACTAGTTGATTTCCTGTCTATTGTCCGCCTGGGGTGCCCAACCCTCTTATACGCTTTCAGCCGTTTTTTCGCCACTGCCGCCGTTGCTCCCCAAAATTGGTGATTTTGAAAGGCGATGTACGTTTTACTTTACTGCGTTCCCCAAATTTCATGTTATAGGGTTGAATGGGCAAAGCTAATGTGCACTTTATTTGTGGTCGTATATTGTAAAATGTAACCGCACATATTGTCTAAAGGTTGAACACCTGTATTTGAACAAGCTAGTGGCGTACGACAATATTTTATGTTTGAAAGTATTCCAATGAGTTGCCAAACCCCAATGCGTTATATTTCGACCTTTTCTATAGCAATTTTTGTAACTGTGTTACTAAGTCCCAGTTTGTTTTTAATTTTCTTGCACTACTTTCGCAGTCTTATCAAAATCAACTATTATCGTAATTAGAATACATTAATCTCATACATTCCACGCTCGCCAGAAAAATGTTTATCTATAGCATGGTTTTTCTTTTCACGCTTTGTTTTATCTCTTTTCCTCTGTTTGGTATTGGATTAATCCACGTTATTATGCTTCTCATTATTAATGAACAAATTTCAATTGACTATTTCTGCGGGTGGATTGTGTGGTTATTCCCATTCATGAAGGTTTCACAAACCATGAGTAATCTTCATGAATGGGTGTTAGAGAGTCGAGTTTTCCAGCGTTATGCCTAGTCAAACTTGTAAGCGTTTATAAGCTGTTGTATCGTCTGAACTCGCGCCCGCCAATTAACGTTGACAATTCCCGTGTCTTTTTCCTAATTTTTGTAGTCTTTGTCAATTTTGTGCCCATTTCTTAACTTATGACACTTTTTAACTTGTTAGGTTTCATAAGTTGAGAAAAATGAGAATTAATGACTTCTTTTAGATTTAGAGTTAAAGATTAGTTTGCAACTGAAAAAATTAGGAATTTGTGGCCTAGTTTTTATATTCGTATGCAATGTATTATATTAAAAAAATTAAAGCAGTTTCCTCTAATTTCTCAGAGTTAGTACTTCCCAGGCCCAGACTTTCTTAAATGCTGTAAGACAGAAAAATTCGCGCCATGTCTTAGTGTACATAGTATTTCTACGTATAATTTTCTGGGGAATTTATCTTTTAACGTTTTTCATAATATATCTATACATGTTATTCATAGATTCGCGAGAATACTTGATGACAAAAATAGATTATTATGCGTTTAGTGTCGAAGAATGTATTGTAAATTCTTCATAGTTACATGTAAAATGCCTGCTAATTGCTGTTTAAACATTTTTCTAATGTTACTATGTTCTGGAATCATCTATTTTATCTGTGAAGAAAAAGAATACTGTAAGTAGCATGAGGCAATTTATCAGCGTTGTTTTTTTGGTTCTAATTAACTTTTAGCTACCAATATTGGCCTTGACGAAAAATGCAAGTGCTTACGTAGTCTATGTTCACCTAGCAGATAAAACGCTTCCAGAGCTGTCTTTTTGCGTTATATGGAAGACTTGGACGAGGGTGCGGGGAGTGTAGGCGCTGCAACTACCAGCAACAATATTCGATCCGTTACAAGTCAGGCCCTTACTTCCGGTCCTGTAAAGAAACGCACCATTCTCTAGCTCAAGTTTAATGGCATCGTCTTTAAGAGAATATTTTCTTCACTAAGAAAAATTGCCCGGTAATTTTAACATCCTGTGCATTTTGGGTATAAGCTTCACTGCCTACTCTAATTATCTAGTGTCTCCATTTATCGTCGGTTGTTTGCCGTCTTTTTTAATTTTCGAATGGTCTTACATAGTGGTTTTATTTGAGTAGTATGTGTAGTACTACCCGAGTTTTACTCTCAACGGTAAAATAACCCTGCTCAGGTATGATGACTGCGCAAACGTCCCGACATGCGATAAAGTTTCGCCTGAAAAATGTAGTTATTTGTAATACTTCCTGAGAAAAGGAATTAATGTCGAAATACTGAATACGAATATTACCTGCTCACAGTATTCTGATTCTTAGTGTACTCTGCTTAACCTCAATGCAAACTACTGAAACAATAAGCAAATGAGCGAACGAATTGACAAGCAAGCAAGCAAGAAAACAAAAAAGCAACAGACAACAAGCCAATGAATAAATTATTTATTTATTTGAACGAAACAATAAAGAAATGAAGAAACAACATAGAGGAAAAAACATAAAATTGGGATAAGCTGGTTCTTTGAAAAAATATATTAGCAAGAGTATATTAACCAGAAACATGAAAATAACAAGACATAAGGATAAGGAGGAGGAGGTGGAGGGAGAGAGAGAGAGAGAGAGAGAGAGAGAGAAAGAGAGAGAGAGAGAGAGAGAGAGAGGAGAGAGAGAGAGAGAGAGAGAGAGAGAGAGAGAGAGAGAGAGAGAGGGAGAGGGAGAGAGGAGAGAGGAGAGAGAGAGAGAGAGAGAGAGAGAGAAGCAAGCAAGCAGTCGGTCAGAGAAGACTGGGTAACACACCTCCATTAAGACTCGAACCCCGGCAGATCTACTGAGAGATGAGGAGACTAAGGATATAAGTGGTAGAGTACCTTGAGGCTTAGGGAGGGACTAGATAAAAGAACACTCGTAAAGTTGTTGGATTAAGCTTCAGTCTTTAAAGATTAATTTTACTGCTTCGTAAATGCATGGCAACAAAAATATCCGATTAATATAAAGATATAAAATTAAACTAGAAAACCGTTTGTGACTAAGACGTAAATTGAAGATTCTGTATGATGTTCTGCAAGTGTAATGTAACGTAATGCTATGTAGTGTAATATTTTAAAGTAACATTGTAATGCAAAGTAATGTAAATGTGGTGTCTTGTATTATGTTACCTTACATTACAACACAAAAGATACAAAAATTCCCTGGCTATCAATCTTTACAGTATCTGGGCTGTTGTTGTTAAGTTAGCAGCTGTTGTTGTTAAGTACAGTATCTGAGTTGTATTATCTAGGTATTGATTGACTTGATTACCTAGGTTTTACATTTCCTTTCAATGAAATCAGAACTTGTCAGTTTTGGATCTTCACCTTCATGGGTCATCGGTCTTAATAAGGTCCAAATAATGGTTTTAACGAATTCGCCATGCTATTTACCTAGAATTTGCATTGCGTTTCGATGAAATCTGAATTTGTAGCATTTTAAACCGTGTCTTTTAGTCAGAAGTCATTCAATCTCTGGTCACCCTATACCATTCATTTCGTCTCGCCAAGACATTTTTACGTCCACTGTTGTTCAACACTAGAAATATGTCTGTGGCTGGTCTCCCATTTTCAGTTTTTGCCCCCAAATGAAAATTTTTCCCAATCTTAATGATTCATATTTAGCTGTATGGAGGAACACCACGTAGCTAAATGCCAAAAATTTTGGCCCTAGTTCAAAAACTATAGGAAATGATTTAGCCTAATGATAGATATCTATTGTCCTTGATCATTTTACCCTAGGTCATCGTCGATATTCTGTTATTCTGTTACTTGTCCTACCTGTTTCGTGACACCAGCTTGTTTGCATTTCCAGAAGTTTATTGACAACATTTTAACATTTTTGTCGCGTCACGTGGCTTGGTCACGCCCACTTTTGGAAAACATTTAATATACATTTAGACAATAGACTACACCTACTCGGCTATATCCATGCATGCCCAAACATTTACTCTTAGTCTATACTATAAAGGTAACAAATCCTTTTACCATAATTTTCACATTTTGACTCCTATTTTGGAACTTTCCTACTCCTTGATTTCCGAAAAGTGCTTAAAGCACACCGCCATCCTAAAACCTAAATATGTGTAAAAAATTGGAATTTAACTGAAAGCCCTAGCATAGCGTGTAATAATCGAAGAATGGAGCGATGCCCATTGGCCTTGACCTTATGGTCGCGGTCAAAGGTTATTGTGCATTTGTCTGTGCCCCTATTCCAGGTGTCTTCTCTATAAGTTTGGTGACTCTAGATAGTGCAGTTTTTGAATTATTCAGTACCGTAGCTGAATATAAAATTTATAAACGGTTCGTTTCCAATAAAATTTTAACTATAGCCACTTCTATGATATTTTAAGGAGGCTTGCATCATAGATACTCCTGTGACATATTGCAGTACTTGTAGTTGAAGGATGTGGCACCTCATTCGCTGATAGGACAGAGTAAAGGTTAAAATTTGACATGTTTGAATTACTAGTAATTAACTAGTATACTTTGACAACTGTGGCTAGATGTATGCATAGGTCTACTACCTGTTCAAATACTAACATGAGTTATCGTACATGTCAAATTGCCCTTATGCTTGTCTGTAATCCTGGCGAGTATATATATTCTTAAAAGCATTCTTCCTGTTGTTTCAGCCATATCATACGGTCATGTTTGAATTAGTAATAGCAGGATGTTGAAATTCACACAATAATTTCTCAATTGAAGGCGAAAGTACAATTTTCGGATGTACCGATTTCACTTTTTAACCCCTAATTGCGCCTTGTTAATGACTGGGGTGAGCGTGTGTGTAAAAACCATATTATGCTATGCAGGTTGTAGATAGAAAACTCCCAGGACTGTAAAATGTAAGGATTTCTTTAAAAACAAGAATCAACTTGTGTATCGGTAAACTACACATAAATGAAACTGCCGTTAATTATTCCTATCCTTCAAAATTATTGTATTATGGTAATCATGCAGTCACGAAGAGCAGTATTTAACGCGCTCAAACTTTACTCTACGACAATAATATCAACGACAGAGGCAGTGAAGTTCAAATTATGGTTTGGTTGCTTATGCCGTAGTTTTTTTTTACTTCTGCTGTGGCCATGGTTTCACAATACAGCTTAATACTGTTGTACGACTACCCGATGACAGCCCATGAAAATTTGCTTTCAAGGAAGCACTGCATAAAAAAAGAAACAGCAAGGCGGACATCTGGTGACTTACATTAATTTCATCCAAAAATCTAAACGCACCATTAGATGTCAAAACTATAGAGACACAGAGGTTGCGGGTGACAGGCAACGTGGTCTAAAGTGAGCGTAAGAGTCATGTCAGAGGACGTGTGATTCCAGAAATGAAATTAATTAATACTATTAAACGTGTGGATTGTGGAATCCCCCACTAGCAAAATATCGAAAAAATTTCTGAAAAACTTGTATAGTGTTTAATAGTAATAATCAAAATTGTGGAAAATTTATGATTTTGAAATGAGTAAATCTGTTTGTAAATAAATCCTATTAAAAATTTATAGGAGCATATAAAATAAATTGTATATAGTCAAGTGTAATGACTGAGCATCTCTCTGCTGTTCAATCTTCTGTTGTTATTATCGCACTTTTCATAACTGCATGAAAAGACAGTCAAAAGCCAAAAAGTTGTGGCTTGTTTTCTGAAAACCGAGTAAAAGTAATTATCTAGGCAAATTCCTAAAAGCAAATTTAATTTCCTGGTAAATAAAATACAGCAACGTAGGTTGTACTTTCCAAATGGAGTTTAAGGTATTTGTGAGGCAGACTGAATCCGATTAAGTTGAGACCGTAATGTCGATTACGATTTGTATGAAGTCAAAGAACTGCCTCAAAAAAATTACAAGTACATGGAAAATTGGAATAACTATTTGTAAAACATACATTTGATATTAGTAGCTGTAGCTCGGGCGGTGAAAGAAGTTTGGTAAGTAGTATTTGATTGAGATGTTTGAGTCTAATGTTGAAGATGTGAAGCCAGTGTGTAACTGCTTGCATTGTGGTTGGCAGTATCATTATGTTACTTTCGAGTAAGCCGTGTGACCTCGTGCTTTAATATGTCCTATTTCATACGCCATGTCTGGCAGTAAGACGCCATTTTTGAGTACATATCCTGGCAGTGCATGATGCATCTATGCTTGAAAACGCCCGCGTGTGCGGATGTCTTGTATGAATACGCCCTCTGTTAGCTTTGGAGGTCAATTGTTGGATGATTACTCATGAATGCCATCTCAGATCCAAATCGGAAATGATTTGCCAGAACAAAATTGCGGATTATGCGTCGACGGAAACGGTCACTTGAACCTGGACGGGTCGGATTTTTTCGGTCGCGACTACCAAAATATTGACAAACTGCAGATTGGATAATGACGGCCAATTACAGGAACCATCCCAACGTCTTGTCATTTTCGCTTCTTTACGAAAATATTATGAATAAAAATCCGCGCTGAATGAGCCCAGCTGAATGGATCCCTGTTGTTGTAGGCAGCTAAATATTGAAAATGATTATTACCGTCAGTTGACGTTGGTTTTATGAAATTTACTAAAATTGTGATTGCTTCCGGTGGTTGGGCTGGCTGTGTGATTTACTTTGCTCGACTTGGAAATTTGTTTCCTGCAATTTGCTCGAGATTTGTAAAAGAAGGTGTATAGTGCAGTCGTTACTTGACAGTTTTTTTTTATAAAAAGTGTATGCAATTTTAAATTAAAATTCGCAAGTTTGTCTTAACTGTAAAACTATAGGCCTAATGTAGAGAATCTTCAACGTTTTAAATAGATTTTAATGTCATAAAATTATGTATTTGGCAGCGGCGTTGTTGTTTTTTTGTCATTACCATTGTCCGCGCTGTTTTCCGTCTTTCTGTTAAAGATATGTAGTTAAAGCTAAGCATTTATAACCTGTTATAGTTCAGTGTATGTGTGGTAACGTTTTGTGTACAACTCTATTGGAACATTAAAGTATAAACTTGATTATTGAGGGCGGGTTAGTTTTATCAGATATCATTGTTATTATTTATTATTATATAAACTAACAACTTTACTAAAAAACGGCTTTTAGAGTTAAACGTCAAATGTTTTGATTAGAAAAAGGACGTGTGACAGCATATGATCTTAGATATTCAGCGATTGGTTAATTCAGTTAACCTTGGACAAAAATACGTTATGCGCGGTCTCATTCATAAATCATGTAAAACTGTTGAAATATTACATACTTCATCCTATCTTTTTAGGAGAATTTCAGTTTTATTTACTGAAGAAAATCAATTTCATAGACGTTAGCAACTTTTAAATGGTCATGTTTTATAAATGCAAGATGCCCTGTATGAGAACAGTTTTTATCTAATTCCCCTTTTATCTATACAAGACCAGCGGCCACTCAAGGAAGAGACTACTAAAATGATAGTAATCACTAGTCATCATGTGGTTAATCTAAACCTATCTAAAACTCACTGAGGAAATTAATTGTTCTAATGCTAAACCTCAAATTATAATTCCATAGCAAAATTAACAAAAAATTAACATGCTGAACTGTTGGAGGACTCTACTGAATTAGAATGTTTTTATATTTCATCATTGTGCAAAAATATCATAGTGTATTTTTTGCAGATTTGCCACCATCCTAGCATTTGATGTAAAGATCGAGCGGGATGCTCAGGAGATGGCAGACAATTTAGGAGTGAGAATTTTTTCTGCCAACATCATCTATCATTTATTTGATGCATTTGTCGCATATCAGGATGAGTACAAGAAAAAGAAGCAAGAAGAATTTAAAAACGTTGCTGTCTTTCCTTGTAAGGTAAGCAAAATGAATCAGTGTTTCGTCCAAGCAATAAAAGTGGCCCACAGAAAGACACGTTAAGTAGGCTTAGAACGGTGGCCTTTTTATGACTTGAATAATGAGCAGTGTGAATTAGCCTGAAACCAGGTTTACAAGTTCAAGTCTGTGGTTGATCAGTTTTGTTAGTCTTGGGTGAATTTTAGAAACTAAAAGTGCCTTTGTACTACTCTTACTATAAGTGGGCTGGTTACAAAGAGTGTAGACTCCTTTGGTGGCATTTGAGTATTGATGAGCAGTTTGAGAACTAATATTATCTAGATGTTTATAAAGAAAAATTGTTACAATCATGACTTCAGAAAAACATATGAGGATTAATCTTTTAATTATGTATGATTTCTTTTCTTGACTATGAAAGATTGCTGATAAATCTGCCATGTTGTTTTGCTGTAACAGGTGCGAATTCTGCCGCAGTTCATCTTCAACTCAAGGGACCCTATTGTTGTGGGTGTGTCTATGGAAGCTGGAACAATCCGGCCTGGCACACCCTTATGTGTGCCAAGCAAAGAGGTAAGTTTAAAAATAAAAGTTGGTCTTTTTATTAGATTTGCTAAGTTTTTTGAGAAGACTTGCTGAGAGAAAGAAATTGGCACAAGGACCATAATTATTTTTAATTAACAAGCTTATATATGGTTATATTTTACAAATAAGCACGCAGTAGCGTTCTTTATTTTTTTTATTTATTATTATTACTGAAGACTAAGGAAAGAATCTAATGGCTTACATTGAAAATGAACTATATATATAGCTCCTATGAAATCATTTGTTTTACGAAACTCACTATATCGAAGTAGATGACTTGGAAGTGTTGGAATGGTTGGTGAGCTAGTCAGATTGAATTAAGACTTGCGATTACCACAATTGACTGTGTTTTTTATCATGGTGCTGGATGAAATTCAGAAATCCCTGGTTCTCATCCAGCCGCAGTCCCAACTTTTCACATTTTCATTCTTTTTATCAAGCCTGGTTTAAAAAAATTAAATAATTATGGGTTCGTTTTATCATTAGCCACTAATTTTGAAAGTGACATTATAAATATTTAAATTACTGGCTTTTAGTGCCTTGCCTACAGCCTTAGTAATAATAAATTTAATAAGTTTAACCTAAAATACTATGCTTGTTAAATGAGCAGTGAAGGGTCAATTATAATAATAACCTGTGTTCATTCTGTTGTGAGATCCATCCCATTTAGCATAGTAAGATCAAGCTTCAGCCCTGGCTCACTAAGTCTCTGGCCTAGAGAGCTCTGACAGTTGAGCCTTGGGCCTAGAGAGCTCGTCCTTGTGAAGCCGGTGAACTTGAGTTCTTTTTGAATTCTAGGCCTCCTCCCTCATGTTACATACATTAGTGAGACTCTTTCTTTCTCTATTTTATCAGTAGTCGCTCTTCTAGAACTCTCTAGAGGCATCCCGTAGTTCATCGCCTAAATTCAGACTTGGTGAGTTTTTAGTCCATTGAATTTAGTCTCCTCCCCCCGTTTTACCTGCTTTGGTGAACTCTTCTCTTTTTTCTGTGTGATTCTCACTCTGGTCCCACTCTGCGTATATGTCTCCCACAAAAGAATTTCTTCCTTCAACTGCTGAACTAATTAATTATCGAAGTTGAAAGCCTCTATAAAACCCATTATTGTAGAAAAACGGGCAGCTGATTGCGTGCTTTGGTGGAGCCGTGTTTCATTATAATTTAGCCTAGTTTTTGCTGCTTATCGCTTTTTTCATTTGTAAAAGCAGGTGTTGCGTGGGTGGTTGCAGTGCGCAGCTGGTACGCGCCGATTCCGTTATTTGCAGATTTATGAATGAACCAACGCCGCTGTTAGCAATCTGCAATTAGTGGATCGGAATTTTCCATTTGATGATTTACTAAGCTTGGAGTAGGGTGGGGAAGTTAGACAGCATGGATGTGCTTATATGTTAAATTATTATCATGTATTAATTTTTTTGTTTGCTTACATATTTAGACTTCTTTGTTTATAGGTTTGATTGATTTTTGTTTGGTTGCTTATTCTTTTTTATTTTTTTCTTATACTTAATTAGCGTGTCATTTATTTGTTTGTATTCATGTATTTGTTTCTCATTAATGCATTCATTCATTCATATGTTTATTTTCTCATGAATCAGTATGAATATAGATGTTTGTGGTTAGAAAGTAAGCTCATCAAGTGAATGTTACATCTAAAGCTGAGAGGAGCTGCTTAGTATGATTATTCTAGTGTGGCAATGCAGTCATAAAAACTTCATTTTCGCTTGCATTAAATAAAAGAAGACAGTGCATTTCCGGCACAGTGATGTCCGCTGCTATTCCCCCTTCAGACCCAGCCCGGCGTAATGTACCTGAACTTTGACCATCTGTTAATGCAGTAATGATCGTGTGCACTCTACACTCTACACGCGCCTCCCGCCTATCCAACCGAAATTCAGTTACGTCCCGCTTGTAAACTGATAGGCTATTTTGTTTTCTGGCAGTCACGTGACTATAAGCTTTTCATTCATGATAATTGTTGATGTGGAAGTCGAGTATTATGGGTGAGGTGAGGTGAAGCATTGATTTTTGCACTGTGGCTGTTTAATATGGCAGTTAGATTAAATCAAACTTGTATAATGCAGTGACTGGACTAGTTTTTGCCATTACTTTTCATATGATTAATATAGTCCTACTGTTCCCTAGACGCGAGGTTATGGACTGAATTGTTGGGCTATAATGGGCTATCATTATAAGCTGCAAATTAGCTAAACTTTATTGTAAAAGTTTGAGACAGTTTAGATAATGCGTGTTAAAGAAAGTTGAACATATAAGGAGAATATAGAAATAAATTCGGTCAAGCACAGTAAGGGTAAACCCATTGGTTACAACTTGTAATAGGGCACTCTGATTACTTTAACAAAACAACCGTGGCAACAGCAGCACAAATTAATTAGATAATACTAGTTTCTAGTTGCTAGTTAAGAAAGCGCATTTTATTACTGTGCAGTTCCTTTTTGCATTCTTAAGCATTGCAGTTTGCGTTCGTATTTTATGTGTGCTAATAAAACTAATGTTTAGAACAGGGCAATGATGGTGGCTTAGCACTTATGTAACCACTTTTCCATTGCTGTTATTTAGGTACGTTTCCTCAATCGACGTTTGTCATGGCAGCAGATTAAAAGTACTTAGCAATTTTTCATCTTTTTTCAAAGCAAGAACACTCTGTGACTGATTGAAGCCCTTGCTGACGTCACTGACCGCCTACGCGTCATGTGATCGCCACGCTTCAACAATCGCGAAAGTCGCATTTCCTACCATTTCTAGCTGAAAACGCACTTTTGCTTGTCCTCCTACGCATTCCAGACAGTTATAACTCATAAAATTCTTTGTCCAGCAGCAATGAAAACCCACATAGTATAAATTTTTCGAATATTGTTGATGAATCATGGTATGTATTAATTTTTTATGATGATGGCTTCGTGAGTTGTTTGTGTGGATGTGGGTGTTAAATTTTAATAAATTTGTGGCACGGCGTACTAACGCTATGTGTTTGCTTTCCTGAGTGACTCACGAATTTTTCTAAGCCTCATCAATACTAAGCTGCCAAAAAATGTAATAACACTGCTTTTTTATTACGCGGAACGTCATATGTTCGTTGGATGAGGTCAATTTAATTCTGATCGTTTTGTATTTGGTAACGGATTCGTCGAAGTTGAAAAATGTCTCCAGTATTATTCAACTTCTATTTTAAAATCTCAATGCTGAACTTTATAACTCTGCTGTGGGTTGTCATATTGCAAAAGCTTGGATTAATCACATGATGTACGCTGACGACATATGTCTTTTGACAGCAACCATGACAGCGTTGCTAAAACTGCTAGATATTTTAATCAATTTTCTAAGAAATATGATATTCTTTCGTAAATGTGAATAGAACTAAACTTGTCACGTTTCTCTCTGCCCATTGGCAGCCGTTTACCTTCGGGTCTGTTATTTTGCAAGGTAAAATTTTCGCACTTAATATAAAAGAAAAATATTTAGGTCATGTTATCTCTCAGGACAATAAAGATGATATGAATATATTACGACAATGCTCAATTTACTACGGCAGAGCCAATACTTTACTCATGAAATTTAGTAACTGTTCCGTTAAAGGGCTAGAAAAGTGGTACCTGAAGTAGGTTTCAGAAAAATCGCCTTACAAATTTACATCACCTTGTGCGTCCGTTGTACTCGCATTGAAAAGAACAAGAACATCGAAAAAAACAATTAATTAGAAAAGAAAATTATTAGTTATTTAAAATGTTTTGCCCTATTGGTAAAATGTTGTTGACTCACCTCCAGGGTGCACCACTCACTAACCAAAAAAATGTATTTTTAATATTATTGACAAGATACAGTAATTTAAAATTTTACTTAGTGACGTGTGCGCTACGAATGCTCTGATTATTTTTTCAAACTTTACTCAATGTTATCTAAACTTGTTTCAAATGACTTATTGTCAAAATAGCTGTGTGAAATAACGGTCATTGCGGAAATTTACATATAGCGTTGCTGCCGACGCAAGCCGTAAGATGCAAAAAGGCAGTATGTAAGTGGTGTAAAATTTAAATTAAGGTTTTTTAAATGAAGGTTTTTCTTGTGCTTTAACGCTAAGAGATAATTATGTAACGCTTACTGCACTACTTTTTTCCTGCTTGTCTGCTTGGGACTTTTTATTCTTACAATCTTAGGAAACTAACGGTTGCTTATAGAATGTATCACCTTTTTAACTTTTCGTATGATACTAGCGCCATATATATTTTACTAGACTTAACCTTGTTTATTTTGATGTGATCCACAGAAAATGTGCATACGGTTTATACATCTGGTTGAATAACTGCTTAAATTTTATATGCAAGAGTATTTTAAATAGAGATGTAAACTTGACTTCTGATGTGGACGTCAGTGGTGAAGTTTGTTGTTACCTGTTATTTGTGTTTTTGTCGTGTACCATAATTTATTGTATTTTTTGTTCTTTTTTTTTGCCCCCCCCTCTCTCTCTCTCTCTCCCTCTCTTTCTCTTCCTAACCAGACATGACGGTTCCACTGTGTACTGATAACAAACTTGTTAGTTTTTGCCCTCATGTTTACGTGTTGTTGTCCGTGACGACATCCATGTGCGTGATTTAAATATCCGAACTATTCCGGATGCTTGCCATACTTCTCCTGTGAATTGAAAGCATGGGAGTAGACATTCAGGCATCAACTGACATAGAATCTTTTTAACTTTGCCTAATAGTTTCGTGGGGCTGTGCTATGCAGCACCATTATTCGTGATTTCGCTGGGCCATTATAAAACCATTCTATCATTTACCTAGTACATGATAACTTGTGCGTGGTTTTTAAGAACCAACAGCAGAATGCTAGCTGAATTAATAAGTTTTGATTATCCCTATTTGTAGTTTTTCTCTTATGAATCCCCATGTGTCAACAACTATCTTGATTATTTTTATTCCTGTTAGTTGTGTTAGCCTTTGCTTCTCTGAATATCTGGTTCTGTGCTGGACAGTTTGTTCCTCATTGGTTCTAACTTCAAAAAATGGTTTGTTACTCTTTGCATTTTGCTATTTTGTACTGATTTAACTCTCGAAGACTTATTTTTTTGATAGCATAATTTACTGCTATTTCGATAATGCCGCCCTCTACTATTTCTAGGGACTAATTGTTCACCCTTCCATGCAGAAGTCTTATCCTGAGCAAACTTCATACTTGTTTTGATACACTTCAAGTGCAGCATTCATGATGGCCTAACTTTCGAAAGTCTCTCACCTGGTATAAAAGTTGTTCGAGATTGCTCATTTTTGTCATGTATTTGAACTGGGCTTTTCACTTACATTGAGCTGCAATTTTTTTTCTTTTCAGTTAACAACTGACGGTAGCAAGTAAAAATTGAATCCCAAATCGTAGGGAAGGTATTCTTTGCTTCTAGATGATCAAAATGTCATTGATCTTTGAGAAACCCGAGCTCAGGCTTGATCAGACCTTGTGTACGACTGAAATTTGCGTGGGAGCTACGATCATTAATCACCCAGCTTCCGTTCATTATTAGTAATCAATGCCTCTGTTGACACATTGATTTGTTTTTGCTGCAGCGAGGCGGATATTCATGTAGTACTACTCCATAAATAGTGGGCTAACAGGACGTAAATAACATCACCATCTTTGAATTAGGAAATAGTTATGGTGCGTTATTGCTTACTCACACTTCCACTCCAATAAACTAAAATAATTAAATTATTAATGAGCGTTAGACTTTACTACATTGTTGTGAGTACAGATGTCCTAAAACGCCCTCTGTCTGTCCTTTGCTGATTTCTCTAGTGTAAGCTTTAAGTAGTGAATTGCATACAACATTGAAGTTATTCTTACGAGTAATTGTTTCAACGCTGATCATGCGCTTAGGATCATGCTTTTGTGGAATGCGATTCAGAGCATTTTTTGAGGCTTAAACATCAAGCAATTTCTCTCCCTTAATCTAAAACTACCAAACAATCTTTTAGACTTTGTCGTCTAGTTAAATTGTACTTACGTTTGTTTGATATTCTATTTATTTATTTTATTTTCATAGTGGAATTAATAAAAAGTTACGATCGAAACGATGGTTCTCTTGAAGTCTACCCGGGGACTGTGAAACATATTTGTTACTTTAATAAATATTTCTGGACCGGCCCGTTCTGATGTGGAACTTAGGAACTAATCGTGTCCTATTAAACACAAAGTATCCTACCTGAAGGGAGGTTAGTATCGTTTAGTGTGTTATATAATTTGTTAATCTATACGTATGTTGTCTATAAACTTCGATATGCTAATCTATACGTATATTGTCTATAAACTTCGATATGTTAATTTATACGTATAATGTCTATAAACTTCGATATGTTAATTTGTACGTATATTGTCTATAAACTTCGATATGTTTTTTTGTACGTATATTGCCTATAAACTTCGAGTTTAAAGGATCATTAAAGTAGCTTTTACATTAACTGCCCGGGAGTTGGAAATGATGAGCAGTAGCAAAAAAGAAAAGCTTTAAAAATGGAAAAGGGCCGTTTGCTTTCAGTGCGCCTATGAAAAACTTCTGCATATGTAAGTTTTTTCGCAGTATTTGATTTAAATTTTCAAAGAACTCGTCGCTACTAATTAAAACCAGTATGCACGTTTCTTTCCTAGTAGTTGATGTAAATTTTCAAAACGCTCATTGCTATTAATCACAATCATAAAGATACTGGCCTTCATGCTGATAGCTATGTAGAGATAACGTTGGCCGGTCACAGTTGGTAATGTTACATCGTAGTATTTTTTGTGACAGACCTTTGCTGTTTGAATGGGGTCAGTGTTGCCTTATGTATACATTAAATAAACGAATTAGTTCCGGCAGAATAATAATAGCCGCGGATTCACGTGCACGTGTTGTGGTTGTGAGAGGAAAAATAATACTTCCGATTCGTACAACGGACGGGATGCGCTAATTTGTTGATTAAATAAGCATAGTGTAACAATCAGCTTTGTACTTGCGTATAGTTGAACCATTGTAGCTTATTTTATGAAAGCGAATGTAGCCAATGTGCTGACTTTCCGTTTCACTTCACTTCTTACCGATAGTGAATCTTTGGTGAGCGTGATTTTAGTCACATGCACGTACAATCGCGTTTGTTTTCTTCATGTAATTATAATAAATTTATAGGCAGGAATTTTTTCTAAAAACGTAATTGATCCGTTATGCAATTTATGCCTATTTTCACACGGCTTCATCTCACAATAACCCGTGGTTACATATCATGCCCATGTATTATACTGTAAATAATTTTTTAGTTAGTTTTTAGTAGTTTCTTTATCCTTGTATGTATTTTAAGTATTTGTGTTTTTATGGACTAGATTTCGAAATAAATAAATAATTCAGTTCAGTTCAATTAATGGCTGCATTACAATGGAAATGTTTTACATTGTATAAAAATAGAAATGTGCTGTATTGACGTACTCTTTTGATTTCATTTCGCAAGAGAGTTTGTGTCATGTTCACAGATTTATTTCATCTTACATGCCAAAAAATGTACCTGACTGATTGATCTCCACCGGCTTATCGTCTTGTGTGATTGTCCTTATTTCGCAAGAACTTGCCTTAATGTTTAGGCGTGGTTTTGTTGCACAAGGACTTGTACACATAATTTATGGCTAGTTTTACATTGGTTTATAAAAATGTAAAACGTATAAAACGACATAGGTTAAAATGTCATGTCAGTGAATAGATTTTTTTATTTTCGTATATTTAGTTCATCTGCGTTTATTTTTTTCTTTCGGAATTCAATTTATGCGACAGCATACAAAACATTTATGCAGCAAATATTTTAAAATAATATAACCCAATCCTTTTGTTCATAATATGCATGGTTCTGCAAAATCTGACACATACGATTATTTGTGAAACTTAGGCATCTTCTGTCACGTCACAACTCACCATTGCCAGGATTCAGCAGCTTCCTCTAAGCTTTCCGTTGTTTTATCGGATTTTGTAAAGTAGAAGATTATTGTCAGTGATCCTAACCGATGTTTGAGGTTTTACTTGAGTCTAATTGCACCAAAGTGATCTGTTCCGCTGCAATGCTTCTCTCTCTCTCTCTCTCTCTCATATATATATATATATATCTTTAAAACGACAAGCTTTGCGGCACTTGGTCGTCTTTTGATTGATTAGTTGATTATTCACTGTGGTCACTTGAATTTTTTGTCCGTGATCAACTCCAACAGGATAAAAACGTTCTTGGTTTAGGACTTGAGGTTCCCCCAAAGCCGAATTTCTTATTGTATGCATGGAATAGTTAAACGTTTTGCTAGCTTAATGTATAATGTAACCCCTCCCTGTTGCTATTGCCTCCCCACCCTTAGTAGCAGTTATTGCTTTGCTTTCCTGCAAGCAGCTTTTGCTCCATTCATAATTTCCAAACTTCATTAATGCTTTTTCGTTTGTTGCATTTATATAATGCCCAACAATGATTGGGCCGCGGTGTTTTATGACTGGTCCTTTACCTTTTAAACTGTTTACAGCCGGAAATGAGTTGTTTGCAATTTGCATCCCATCTGCAAAGAGAAACCACACGTTTATGTGGGCCGCCGGCAGGGGGCGCCCTAATCAGTGGCGGTTGTGACGTCATAAGCGGTTATTTTTGCACTGCCTTAGATATTCTATAATATCATAATGTTATTATTTACGTATATGTCCTATTTAGAAAAGCTTTGAACCACTTTTCACTGGCTGTACTACTAAGCCTATTATGCTTTTTGCTTAGATGTGATCTGCAAAGCTCTGTACAACACAGTACGTAATCTCTTCTGCTATGTTGTAAAACTATTTAGCATTTTAGTGTTTGCTGTGATAACAGGGCTAGAAAGAACGAAAAGACTCTTGCATAGATTACCGTCTCCTCTTTATAGTACTCAAATGTGCTGCTGAGAGTGAGAAGGGAAAAAGCTCTTCATAAATATATAGATGGATGTTAAGGCCTTAGTTGGAATCAATATGAGGGGGGAGGCATTGCCTGGTATTTGTGTACAACTTTTGTAATAACGATCATACAATGCAAACAATAGTGGACGAATAAAATTGCAAGGCTCGGTTTTATGTTTAGGGGAGCACGTGGAGGTAGGTAGACCACATTATATGCTAGTACAAGGTACTCTTGCTCGGCAGTCGAGTCATTTCTGTCCCCGATCCCTAATTTTCGGTTGTTCACCCTAGTGGGAAATTTTCCCACACGTGCATGTCCCATACTCAGCCATGCACAAGACCGCGATAGGAACATACCAAAAATTGTGGACTTAGCTCAAAATCTACATGAGCAGAGAGAGGCTAAAGAAAAATAAATGGACCCGTCCACTCCATGACTTTTGACCCGACATAAACATAGTTCACTTTGCCTAGGGAGTGTGCCCTGTGAGTTTTGTGTTCCTGCAAGAAGCCTCTAACAGTCATTAGAAGTGGGTACCCTCGATTTTGTATTTTGGCCCCCTCTTGGATGTTAAAACATCCCAGCTTTTTTAAAACCTAGGTGCACATCTATCCCATAGTACCTAAATAAATGTGAACAAAAGTTTGATAAAAAACTAAAAGTCCTAGGAAGAGTTGAATCATAGTCGTGAAATTGCTGAAGCCCATTGCCCTTGCCCCTTGACCAGAGGTCAGAGATCAACGCACTGCTGTCCTTCCCCTGCTCCTGTGCTACCCACCCTGTGAGTTTTTTGTCCTAGCTTGCAAGTCTAACGGCTAACAGAGAATAAAGAAAGGAAGAAAGAAATTTTAACTGCGTGAGAATCAAAAATATTTTGTTATTGCAAAAATCTTAATAAACGTCAAATTTTAATAAAATTCTGCAAATCAGAGTGGCTGATACAAATGATTGTTTTTGCCTTTCATTGTTAAGCCTTATAATACTTAACATGAACATGTGACTACTCTGTGCGAGTAGCGGTTTATTCATGGTACTTTGTTAGTAGAGTTTGCATACAAATCTTAAGTATTGTTGTACTTGTCTTGAGCGTATATGAGACATATTTGCAGTCTTGCACAGACACTTGCACACTCTTGGCAAATACTGCAATACCTTTTAACTTTAACAATCGTTTCGACAGAAGTGATGTGATTCGGAAATTTAATGTTCATTTGTTTGAATAACGAGTGAGCTGTTTTTTTCAGTTTTGTAACATTGGCGTCGTCTCTACTATAGAAGTAAATCACAAGCCAGTGGATTCAGCTAAGAAGGGCCAAGAAGTTTGCTTAAAGATTGAACACGTAGGAGGAGATGCCCCAAAAATGTTTGGCCGTCATTTCGATCATACAGATATAGTTGTTAGTAAAGTAAGTATTAGTTAACAGGCTACGTATTTTTTAGAACCCCATTTCTCTCTGTTAGCACATATTTACTACTTACAGCACTTTTTTATGAATTACAAATGTTTATCATCCTCATAACAATTATGAATACTCTATTATAGCTATCATCGTCACGTTACTACAATTCCTTTTGCTGCCATTTAGTCACAGTCGTCAATTTTGCATTGTCATTTCCATAATCCATTGTGATCTTTACTTTCTCATTTTGCTCTTCCTTGTCATTATCATTGCTAGTTTTCAGTATGGTCGTGACTTCCCCTTTTGGCATTGTGCGTACCATCGCTGTCACCGCCGTTTAGTTTGTTTCTATATTACAATTTTTCTGTTTTTTCTTTTATCAATTTATGTATCGTTTCTTATCTGTCTTATTAATCTATCATTTTATCAATTTATTTCTGTTTTTATATTGTTATCACTCAACTCGTTGTCTTTTTTCTTTTCTTATAATTACTTTCTTATCACTATCTCATTATTTTAGTCTTCATATTTTTTTCTTCATTGTCTTTAGTCGTGTCTCTGTAGGGCAGGCTATCATTCCTGGAGTCCTGTCAACTACTAGCCTTATTTTCACTTGTTTGTTCTTCTGCGCCTTTCTGCAGGGACATGTAGAAATAACACTTTCCTGTTTATGCTTTGATATGTTGAATGTTCGAGTTATTCTGTGGTCTGTTGTAAAATATAAGACCTGAAGACATTTGCCTGATTAACTGTGGTTTTTTTGCAGGGATCCAGACTCTAGAATGACTAATTTCATGTTTGAATAATTTACTAAGTTAAAATTAAAAGTAATAAGTAATAATATGTTGTATTGGAATTTAAGTAAAAATGACGCAGGTATTAATGGCACAGGAAAAAATGGCACAAATGGAAAAGTACACCGTTACATTGTTGCTTAACGTAATCAGTAACCAAGTGTAAGAAGTCCGGCAACCGGTGGGGCGAATCTTGCGTTTTCCGTGTAAGTTTCTAATGTTCTGCTTTAAGAATATTAAGGGTGGTCGTCTGCCACCCTTGAGCATTTTGAGATATTGGACCAAAAGTGTTACAGTAGAGAAGTGCATACTATAACAAACCAAAATTGCAATGATCATGCAAATGAAATAAAAGTGAACTAAATTATTTTATGTAGTCCACGGAAAATTGTGTCGGAGAATCATACCAAAATAATCTAATTAGGGCGCCGTCATTTTTTTCTTCAATGGTTATGTTTTAGGCCTTTCTTAATCCATTAATCATAAGATTTCATGACTTTATCCGATTACTAGGTAATAGTTTTTTATCCAGATTGTATCATTGCTCCCATAACTAAGTTACAACTTTCATACAGTCCAATTTCTCCTTTTAGCTTTGTCAGGTTTACATATTTTATACTGAGAGCCTTCACATGCGTGGAACAAAATGGTGCAAACTAAATATTGTACACTGCTTATTATTATGCACAACATTGCATAATATTGTAATGACTTAAAATACAGAATACCTTTACTTCAGAATAAGAGCTGTGATCATCTATAAAATTGCATCTGGTTATGATTTTACCACAAGAGGCACAGTTACTGGATATAATAGTTTTGGTGTGCCATCTTTCAAAACCATATAATTTGTGCCACCAAAAGCAAATGTTGAGTCACCTCAACTGCTTTTTTCCATCGCGTAGGCTTGAATGTGCACTCGTTTCATTTTCGTTAAATGTTTCCATTGTTGATGGCGAAGTGCATAGCTTTGCACCAAAACGAGAGCATCTGATCTTGGTTAAAATTCCACCTAGTGGTTTTAATAACACTTGTTGTACGCATTTTACTGTGTCACACTACTATCCTAGTTTCGGACATGGTACCGGTACTTTGTACATTTTGAGTAAGCTTATCCATTGCATGCACTGACGAATTTAGTAGCTTGAGTTCCATTATGTTGCTTCAATATTGCCAAATTCGAGAATGCCAAAGAACATTCAGTGTGGTTCTCTTTCCAGCACTGAGTAAGTGCATAGCCTCCTATCATCTCTGGAATGATGCTTTGTTGATTCTGCACTGTTTAACAATTCCACGACCATTGGCTTGGGCAAATTATGATGCAAAAACAAGTGATAAAGCGAAACAGTATAATCGGTTTGTATCATCTGAAAGAATAATGTTCATTACTGGCTAGTTTTATGACCCATTGATCTTTTTCTTCATGCCTGTTTTTTTCTTTTCACCACATCCTTTATATTAATTCAGTTATGAAATTTATTTCTTCTGCTAAAGCTACCTGGCCAAAGGTCAGTTATTTCCAGCTTACCATTGATGTTGGAATTGGAGATAATTCGTAGGGCAGCACTTCACTGATGTTTGTGTTATTGTTGAATTCCTGTAACTCTTAAATAAGTTAAATCATAACGTATTTTGCTCAATCCCACTTGCACCGGATTTCTTCATCAATGCCATGTGCATTCATTGAGACGTCTTATAGACCCTTGCGACTACTTGTTTTCTAAATACTGTTGTACTGCGATTCCTATGTTAACGAATTGACTACACTCAATGATAACAGTACAAGCTTCCCGTTTACAACATTTTCTATGCTGAGGATGTTGTGGTGGTGCTAGAAGATTTATACAAACACCAAGTTTTTTTGTATAGTTTTTGCTTGTCTATAATATCTACGGTTATTCTGACTTTGGCTTCTATCCTTTATGTGCCCTGAAGTATAGGCCTATATGTCATCGTGCCTCATAGCTGAAATGTTCTTCTTCTAAGAATCTTTTTCTTCACAACAAACATGACTCAGTGTTTGTCCCTTTCTCTTTTCTTCTCTTTCAGTCATACAAGCATCATCATAATGAAAACAAGTTTTATTAAATTGCTTACGTATAATGCTATGATGCGACTTTTGCTTGCTATGTTATCAAGTAGAGATCCATTGGGTATGTCATAGGCACCTAGCTAAGATAAGCAGCTTAGCTGAAATTGTGTAGTTATAATTATTATGGTTTTCCTAAACTCCGTGAAAGAATGTCTAAATTTCTAGCTGTGTTCTAAACTACACCAGTTATAATTTTACGAATCAGCGCGGTTTAACTTAATACAGCAATATACATTAAGTTATTACAACATTTAGTAATTACTGTACCCATATAATTCATTCTAATTAAACTAATTATAATAGTCTTGGTATAGTCACAGCACCTGCTATTTCCATTGTAACTATTTTTTGTCCAAATTCTCAAAATGCTGAAGGCTAACATAGGGCCACCCTTAATGCGCTTAAAAGGGACCATCAGAACAAGAGAAAACTGTTGAGAAAAAACTTACACGGAAAGTGCAAGGTTCAGTGAAAAACTGACTTTGGCTGCCGGACCAAAATTCTTGCAAGCATTTACGGAATTTATTAAATTCACAGTCGGGTATTACAAAACATTCTTGCTGTGGTTAGTTACATAAACATTTTTATAAGTAGTGGCCAGTTTTAGCCAACACATGAGACGATACCTTAATACAGCAGAGTCTACTATGTTTTTATTGTTACTGTTTTAACTTTAATCTGAAACAGCTGGCTTAACTTAAATATCTTAACAACTGCACAGTATCTACCTTCAAATGATAAGCAGCAGTCGTTACTACACAATTATGGAGTAACCGTAAGAAGCTCTGGCAGAGGCTACAAGCACACACATTAATGCATTCAGTTGCGGTCACCGAGTAGGGTCCACTCCGGAAACTAAACCAAAAAAGCAATGCCAATCGAATAATAAATGCCTTATCAAGCTGATAGCCAGCCCACCTGTAGTTTATATACACGCAAATAACAATAAATAGTTACCACAGGAAACGGACGGAGTTAGCCGTGTATGTACAAGCACGGCGCAGTTCCTGTATTAAACAGACGAACTCAGGATTATAAGGAAGGAAGAAGTAATTATTAAAGAAATAAAGAAACTTTGAAGTTTACACGTGGAAAATCTCCTTGAATGATGGTAAAACATCCACAGTTTGAAGACCTTTGTAAGCCAGAAAATATTCATTATTGTTAGAAAAGGGTGAGGCTCGTTAACTGGTAAATGAGGGAAGAGGGGGGAAAATAAAAGGAAAAAAGAAGGGGACAAACAAGAAGTAAGGAAGTGAAGAAGTGAGAAAGAGAGAGAGAGAGAGAGGGAGGGAGGGAGGGAGGGAGAGAGAGAGAGAGAGAGAGAGAGAGAGAGAGAGAGAGAGAGAGAGAGAGAGAGAGAGAGAGTGAGAGTGAGAGTGAGAGTGAGAGTGAGAGTGAGAGTGAGAGTGAGAGTGAGAGAGAGAGAGAGAGAGAGAGAGACTGCTTCTGTTCTTTATTACACTGCCTCTGTTCTTTATTTCTCGCTCCTTACTCTCCCCCTACCTCTCTCCTTTCCCATTACTTTCTCTGACGTTTCTCTTTCCTCTTGTTCGTAACAGCTGTTTGTACTACACCTCTTTTAGATCATTTCTTCATGCAACCGTGTTATGCTTGCACTGTGGTTGTCATGTGGAAGGAAGGAAGGAGATATGCCTGTAACCACGGCCACATTGTTACAAATGCTCTCAAACAAATAGGACAAATGGATAATAGAGGAAGTTTTGAATAAAAAGTCACTGGCACGTGTCTGTTTTAGAGGATGCAGTCAATAGAAGTACAATCGTCTCCTTCCTGCTCATCCTATGGGCATCACAAAAACCACAATGTCTCTCTGAATTGTTGCCACAGGCAGGGCAGTACTGCACAGGCTATAGGTTAGATTCAACGAGTTCTATGAAAAACCTTGACTCTCTTGTAGATTCACTTAATTTTTTAGACTTTCTTTTTGAAAACACGCATTAAGCCTCTGTGAGGCACAAGGGCTATAGTTTTTGCTTGGATTTCCTAATTTGTGAGGAATAAGCTAATGGGCTAAAATAACTTTAATCGTAATCAAGAAACGAACTCAGAAGTTGCAAGAACTCTGGGCCTACTGGCTGAACTATTCTTTTTTTAGTGAACTTATTGTAATATTTCAGTTTTGGTAAACGAATTTATGAGTGCAAATGTGAAAGAATGTTAACAACTGATTAGAGAACAAGTGGAGGCAGTGAATGAGTGAACTGAATTAATGATTGCTAAATATGTTTTTGTTGTTTTTTGGGAATCCTTAATTTTTTACCTAATTTTTTGATAGTTAAAGTCTATTTTATTTTTTACCATTTAATTTTTCCATTAAATCCATTCTGCCATAACGTATATGAATGTGTAGGTCGAATGGAAAATGGAGGAAATGTTGCACATTTCAAACTGCTCTGCATAATTTTCAGATTTGTGTCGTTTGCACTTTGGGTAAATTCTAATTGCATTTCTTGGAAAAAACTGAGGCGCATTCATATTTTAAGAGTTTAACCCAGATTTGTAGATTCGTGTACATGAGTGCAGGAACAATTGAATTTGCAGTTTTGTTTATCATAATCGCTACCAACTTCAGTAAAGCTGTTTCTAATTCTCGTCACTGTACAGAAATGGGTGAAATAGATCTCAATCAGATTTATAAAAGATAATTTGACTGGCCTGGCCTGTATACAAGCTGTATTGTTTCACGGTAATTAGGCCAGGCTTGTCAATCAGCAGTGATCTGTCTAACCGCAGGAAATTGCCCGTTTCCTACCCGCTTTTATTGCCAAAGCATAACATATGGTATTACACCACTGCGCAGAGGAAGTGGGGTGGCTAACAAGGCCACGTCAAATTCATTCATAATTTTCTACGCGGATTAGTGCATTTCACCTGCGGAGTGGTGGCGGTATCAGCCACACGTAATCAATGAGAACAATGTGTGGTTATTATTAGGTTATACAATTCCGCCTTGAAAAAAGGTTTTACCAGATGCTTTGAAAAATGTATGCAACGATCTACGGATAAATTATTAGACCAATGTTGCTAGAATGAGTGTGAATTGCGTGTTAAGGATAATTTATTTTTTATTTAAATATAGTTGTCATCGTCATAGTAAACTAGTAATAATTTAATCACGATATTTTTTCGCTTTGATCATGTTTAGGCCTATTATCATCATCATTGTCGTCACTATCATCAAATGCGTACACAGTCAAAATGATGAAAGCAACGTAAGGAAAGAAATTTGTCACTGAGTGAGGTTTATATGGAACAATGCCGGTTTATATGCTGCATATCGAACAATGCGGTCGGGTTTACTCATGATCCATTTCATATAACATATGTTTTACGTCATTTTGTTTTTCAGATTACCCGGGAATCT